>CAJUYI010002217.1:0-34939 GCA_910591695.1 Galerucella pusilla
CGTATGTGAGACGTATTCACAAGCGTATCAGAATTTAGACGATTCGTCTTTATACGGTTACCTTAGAGCTTATGAAAATACGAATATGGATACTTTTGGAAACTTGAATATGCCGCATGAAAATTTGGTACAATACATCTCATTATTATAAACATTATTCCAAATGACTTTTGAGAAAGTTGCTACGGAAGATAATATGTTGAATCACTCATAAATATTAGTCAAACAACAGAGTTTGTACATATGTACATCCTTGTGTTGATTTTCCAATAAAATATTTTATGGAACTTTTCTTCAGGGTAAGACTATATTACACGTCATTAAAATTTGTCAATAAAAAGTTTAAAAATCATAACAAAATGAAAATTGTACTACGGAAAAACCAATAAATATTTGGTATAAGACTATTGTTTTATTCACTCATCAGTGTACTGTTCTACAATATTTAAGGAAAAACATTTAACACGTTCAAGTCATTTTAAAACTTATGCCACCTACGCCTATGGTAACATGAATCGTAAAGCGATCCGTTCAAGGTCATCAAAAGCTCTGGCAATTTATGAATGAAATTTAGGTATAAGAGTTATACTTCTGGTTCGTTTTTATACTGTGGATAAAATTCACGAAACGCGCTTCGCTTGATGCAATCGCCGACCCTCCCTCCGCACCGTCTTGCCTACTGTTTGGTTAATAGGCCGACCGATAACGCGCGCGTGATTGTTTAATAAATTGAGAGCAAATGGAGGTGACTACAGACGACTGCGTTTTCTTTCTGAGCGTTTTAAGTTATAATTGCGTGCGATATTGTAAAGTCACTTTTTTGCTTTGTAAACACTACTTTTATTTCATTGAGTTTTAGTACTTTGTTTGCTTAAAGAACCCTTGCGAAGTGAGTTTGATAAAGAAAAGTTGATTAGCGTTATTGAGCCCAAAAGCTTTATCTGGGTCATTTCCCATTCAGATTATTACAATCGTCATAAATAACAACCATGTTAAATTAAAATGTGTTTAACCACACGTACCTACTGCACTGGAACTGACAAATGATCCACAAGCTATTTCAACAGAGAATCGGGTGGAGATGCCGACAAGAATTTCCATGCGATTCCGAATTTTAGCATGCTAAATCTGGCATTCAGAATCTACGTCAGAAAGGGCGCTTAGTGTCGCATTATAATGATGTAGAAAAGTTTTCGCATACTGGAAACTATATATGTATACATCATGCAGCTTAACTCCTATTGCGCGTCATAACTGAATGTTTCCAGAATAACTACACAATGTTGCCAATTTGCCAATATTACCGGAATGTAGTAATTGTCGAAGAAATTGTTCTATTTTACTCTTACACTGATGACTTAATATTTCTACCCAAGTACAATAAACTTCAATATAACTACTACTGAACTGATTCTCATACGGTTTTTACCAATAGACGAAGTGGTTCGTCATTACAAGGTTTGGTCGGATAGTTTAGTCGAAAAAACTAGAAATCTCTATGAAATTTGGAATATATCAAAAATTTGTCTATAAACGCATTAGCTGCCAAAACTATTATCTATTGATGATACTCATCATTACCCACAAAAAAAGTCAGTGTGGCGCTTTCAATAATATTTTGGGGGCGGAATGATAAGTACCTACTACTACTACTAATTGCTTCACTGCCGGCTACAGTAAAACATCGTCACTGTCTTTGACGTCCAATAGTAATAAGTAATACTCTTCCTTTTTCTTTAATATGTAAAAATTGAACAATTCGCATCTTCTACACCTAAGTATACCGCAAACCGCTAACATCTCCAAAAATAAATATGTATAATTGTCATATATAATACCACTAGAGTGAAAATTTTGTCGGCAAAATGTTTCGATTGTCATGAAAGTTTGTTGCTAGGGAAAAATTACCTGAAAGCAACAAACTTTCATGACAATTGTACGTTGTAGCATTATTTTGGGGATTGTTTTGCATCATAACCTGTGGTGAATTGAAGTTAGAAACTGATGATTCCTTTTCTTTATTTCTATTTTCTCGAAGGTTCTCTATAAGTTGGAAATGGTGTTCTTCATTTAATTGTAAATATGGTTTCAAAGAACGGGCAGAAGAATGTCCCGTAAGCTTAATTACTTCTTGTTCACCAACTACTTCTTTTGCTAATGCAGATATTGCAGAAGCTCTATGTGAATGATTGGTTATTTTTATTTTTTTTGTTTCTATACCAATTGATTCTGCCGATATTTTCGTCCACTTTGAAATTGTATTAATTCCCAATGCTGAATTTTTGTACCATATTCCTTTCTCCCAATTTGGATGTACTGTTAAAAATAATCTTCTTGTTGTCAGATAAGGATTGGATTCTCTTTTTTCAATAATTTTTAAAAATAATCGAACGGGACACAAATTGTTGTTAGCATTATTTCTTACCAGCCACTTACTGCCAGATAAAGCTTTTAATCCTCCTTGTGTCGTTTTGGAAAAGATTGGATTATATTCTACCCTGCCAGTAAAATTACCTTTATTATCATATTCTTTTTTATAGTAATTAATATCACAATTAGCAGCTTCATTTCCACGCCATGCTAATTCGAACGAACATAAATGAAAAAAACTTTTTTTTCGTGCAACCGGACGCAAAACAAGCATTTTGCAGCCGCAACAGAGGCTGTTACCCAGAGAATGATATTTTGCGGCCGTTACCCAGAGTGACGGCCGACAAAAATTTTTACGGCCGTTCCCATAGTGACTGCCGGCAAACTGAACGCCACTACAGCATTTGACATTTCTGAAATATGACAATAACAATGTATTTCGAACCAAAAACTAACTGTCTTTTCTAAAGAGACATAATGTTTATTGAAACTATGTAATTTTCACGGTTGCACGAAAAATATTGTGTATACTATGGCCGCGAAATGTTTTCGCGTCCTCGAGATTATCTTGCCTCGGCCGGAACGCGAAAAAGCATTTTGCGGCCTTAGTATACAAATAACTATTGTAACTAGGGATTGCAAATTTACCGAATTTTAATTTACCGGTAACTCGGTAGATTAGTTAAAAATTTACCGATTTACCGGTATTTACCGGTTTTTTTTCGACATACAAAAAAACAAAGAAATAAGCCACAAAATAAATAACCAAACTTCAATTCTTATTAAATAATAACAACAGAAAAGTAAAAGTCTAGAGTCTAGGTAAACTTAAAAAAAATATTATACCTAACTTGATGACTAGTTACAGGCCCTAAAACATTCGAAATAGTAATTTAATTGAAAAAATATCTATTGTTTCTTATTTTTCCAACGACTCTCTCGATTTCTTTTGTTTAATAAAAAAGGCCCTGAGAAAACACAGCTTATCAATACTATTATCACTTAGCCGCTATCTAATCTTAGTACAAATTGTTCCTGCCGCAGAAAACGCTCTTTCGGACTCCACACTAGTGGCACTCCTTCCGAAAATATTGCATTTCTGTTTTCACACATTAATGAGCGCTGGTAGAAGTAATTTGCTGTCTTCTAATTGAAATAGTACTGTTTACATCAATTTTCTTCCTTATCGCTAGTTGAAGTTTTTATTTAATCGACAATGCAACATTATCCGATTTTGAAGTTGATGGGCCCAAAACCCGACTGAGGGGGATGTTATCTTCATCATCATCAGAGGAATCATCGAGCTATTTGTATTTTCTGATGACTCTTCTAAAAAACTCTCACAGAAACAACGGATCCGCCCTATAGTCAACTTGGCATTTTTTACCGAAATTACCGGTAAAAGTTGTCGATTTCTTTATCGGTATTTTGAAGAACTTTTGAGGCGGTAAATCGGTAAACCGGTAAATCGGTAAACCGGTAGTGCAATCCCTAATTGTAACCCATCAGGATTATCATCTTCAGAATAGCTTTCTACCATTTCCATTAATTCTTCTTTGGTAAACGCGTTAGAACTTCTTTTTATATTATTTTTATATTATAGGTACTGTTAATAATACTAATAAACAGTTGTAGATAAAATTTTGTACGTAACACGTGTGATAGGAATTATTAACGCACTTATGTGATTGCACGACTCGGCCTACGGCCTCGTCGTGCAAACTTCACATGCGTGCGATAATAATGTCCATATCCCACTAATTACGTAATTAACTATAAATGGATCAATTTTGATGTTAAATTCAAGAAAATATTTTTCCTGAACCATTTGAGCAGTCGTATTCCAAAGTGTTTTCACACTAGCTTCAGTATAATCAGTTCCATCTCTTTTTTTCATGTTAAAACCATAATCTTCAAGAATTTTTGCCATAACTTCTTCAAAAGTATCCTTTTCTAACATATAATTACGTGCGTCCAGAAACATTCTAAACTGTTCCCACGCAGACTTTTTTGTCTTCATTGTATTTCGCGGTATACTTTGCTTAATTATTGTACTCTCTATTTCATTTATTGAATTATTTCCAAATTTTGTACTATTCATGTTAATAATACTTATTTAAATTTTTGAAACAGTGTTAATAATTTTTAGGCAGGTTTATAAATAAATAAACAACTTAGTTTCCTTAGAAACCACTAACAAAGATTTTATATTGAATTTTATCACAGAGTGATAGAATTTTATGCACATAGATTTGATACATTAAACGTCAAAAAATTGTCGCGACAAGACAAAAAATTGCCAGTTCAAAACCTTCAAATTTTGTCAGTTATCAATTTACTCTAGTGAAATAGTCAATGAAAAACTTTCGCAAATCATTTTTGTTGAATATATGCCTTCTTGGTTACGACATTCTTACTAATTACCCTCTACGAACGATTTTAAATCGACTCCTTTATTTATCTTCAACAAACATTGTATTTTCGAATGGATAACCCACACACCGTCTATAGTATTCTATGCACCCACATAGTCGACGATATTTTCTAAATGTTAGCAAGCACAACTCATTCATTTATATCTGTTATCATTTACTCCATTTATTTGATGAACTTTCATACGCATCTTCAGATTTTTGAGGTATTAACCGCGATTTTGAAAGATTTGATATTAAAATTCATTTTCCACTACTAGCTGTGAAGTTGACAAATATTGCTTCTTCTAGCTAACTGGGAAGTTGAATTTCTCTATTAGTGGTTGATAATTTTCTATTATTAACCCAGGTCAATAATGGACAAAATCAAATATTTTGAGAATTCAGGGATAGTAGTTCAACAAAAACTTGTGCAACATAATTTTGTATACCTACCCAGAGAATTGTCTTCAACATATTTGTTGCTTGAAATTACCTTCCAAGATAAAATTATTTGAATAAAAATGTCATTAGCTTAACATTCGCGCTCAACCAAGAATGACTGAAAACATAACGAGTACGTTCATAATAATATATCGAAAACTGACAGTGAATTATTTTTAATTTTTGTCTTAAATTTGGTTAGTAGTGGAAAAAATTGTACATAGGTACACCATGGTGTTGAAGACATTTATAAACCTCGGGGCAAAGCCACTAGCGAAATAATCTTGGTGCTAGGTCAATAGTAATAGTCTTCACCACCTTGGAGTATAATATATAGTTTGGCAAATTTATCTGGAGCTACGCGGCGTCGGTAAGAGGCGAGGAAAAACATGGCGTATATCTGTCAAACATACAAATGGCGTACGGTACCTATTTTACTGAGTAAAACTGAAATTACAAATGTAACTGACAATAGCAACACCACTGGATAAATCAATATCACTCAATTGACGAAGTGAGAGGGAAGATCTCACGCACGCGCTTGCCAATAAGAAGTCAGCTGGTCGATAAAAATCACCAATTATGTAATCGGAGGGTGTGGTCATTATGGTTTTCGTACAACGTTGTCAGAGCTTTAAGAAGCCCATAACAAATTTGGAAAAGTGTTCTCTTTTAATATTCATGAATTGGAAAATAATGTTAATAGAATAAATCCAAGGAAACAAGCACATTATAAAATTAACGTTCAATCATATTTTTAATATTGTTAATAATAAAAAGACCCATTTATAATTATTATCACTACATAATCAGTACTTCAACTTTTTCATAGTTAAGCAAGGCAATGTCGAAAGTTTTCGACTGCATTCCTTTCACGGTTTCAGATAAACTTGCCAAAGTATACATTTTCGGCACTTTTTTTGACAAATTTCTCCGGACAATGCAAGGTATACTAATAACACAGCACAAACTCAATGATTTAACTTCGAACTTCTATTTTTTTAGTAACAATATCAGTAGGTATTTATGAGTTTTCAAAGTGCACTAATAAAAAAAATGTTGAGGTATATTTGCGTTTTTAAAACACTCTATTCTCAAAACATTACGCAATAATTTTTTTTTAAATTGGGCTAACCCTACAAAGCTTTTTTTTTCATTGTATCATTAAAGACACAAAAACCAGAAGAATTCGTCGAACTACGATATGTGCCGGACATAAAGATAAAACTCGGAAAAAGTCGAAAAGAAAAACAGGAAAATTAATTCCACTTTGTCTCTCTAAACAAAGGGCACGTATACAAAGAAAAGACCTACGTGGCTATTACAATCAAATTAGTAGCTTCCTTGGATCTTCGAGGAACGATTTGTTTGTTTAAATTAATTTTGATTAGTACTTTTAACGAAGTGTCAACTCCGTTGAGGAGTTGAGAATATACCCCTTTACATTAAAATGTTTCAATTTTCCATTTCCCATTTTCCCATTTTACGGCAGACAACAAAGACCTTAGACAGACATTTGATTTCGTTGTACAGATGCAAGTGCTGCAGATGCGCATTCACAGCTGGATTGGATATTTTTTGCAGTAGCGGATTTATGAGGGTAGTAACTGGTGTTTGCTGGAGTCTATTTTGTTTTTGAATAACCAATCATTTTACGGGATTTACAGAAAATAGGATTGATATATAAAATAAATAACTATATACGCCTTGGAACGTATTTCATTAGGTTTTTGATAAACTTTGTTGCAAAAATGTTTGAATCATATCATTATTATTTTTAAATATTACTTTGAAAAAAAGTTTAATCGTATTTTAGTCACCACCGGGCGAATCACCTATACTTTGGCAAGTTTATCAGAAACCGTGAATGCAGTCGAAAACATTCGACATTGCCACGTTTACCTATGAAAAAACTGAAGTGCTAACTATGTAGTGATAATATATTTTTATTATTAACAATATTAAAAATATGATTAAACGTTAATTTTATAATGTGCTTGTTTCCTTGGATTTATTCTATTAACATTATTTTTTCAATTCATGAATATTAAAAGATGAACACTTTTCCAAATTTGTTATGCGCTTCTTCAAAGCTTTGGCAGCATTGTACGAAAACCATAATGACCACACCCTCCGAATTACATAATTGGTGATTTGTATCGACCAGCTGACTTCTTATTGGCAAGCGCGTGCGTGTGATCTTCCCTCTCATTTCGTCAATTGACTGATATTGATTTATGCAGTGGCGTTGGTATTGTCAGTGACCTTTGTATTTTCAGTTTTACTTGGTAAAATAGGTACCGTACGCCACTTGTACGTTTGACAGATATTGGCCATGTTTTTCCTCGCCTCTTACTGATGCCGCACAGCTTCAGATAAACTTGCCAAACTATAGAGCAGAACATAAAGGTTGTCACTCAATTGTTCATCACGAAAGGTATCGGCCAAAAACAGGATTAAATTATGCAAATAACTGTAGAGACACATACTTGTGGAAGTAAAGCGCATATCTGACGTGATTCCGAGCAGCCCGTCCCTTCCGGCAAACAATGTGCCGTCTCGTACTGGAGTGATCTGGTGTTTGTCATTTGACGGCTGCATTGTCAATCACCAGGTGCCGGGGCGAATTTGATGATCGGAAACAGATTTTCTTCCATCTTGTTGCAAATATAAATTGAGAGCTCTCCAAGCTGATAGGATGGACCCTCGTTTTCTTTCTTTTCCAGTTCTTACTGTCATTAAAAAGTCTATATTACAACAAGTTCTTCGTCTGAGCTGATATTGTCGCTATAGTCATATATCTTGTTTCCCTTTTACGTTCACAGTTTTTGGGGATCACTCGGGATTGATGAGGGAAATACAAAATCACCACATTCTTGGGATGCCCTCTAATCTTTCTGTTACAAAACTTCACGTGGACATGCCCTTTAAGGTCCTCATTCCCACGAGAGACCAATTAGGTAGCGAAAAAATCTCCTTTCTAGAAACGGACTGCGTGATTTAAGGTCGATTCAAACACATCAGTCCCGTGCCGTCACAGTTCCGGCGCCGATCCGAACCGTCCGCCATAAAAAATATTCTTTAATTAAAATGTGACAACGGCATCTACACTCGTCCGGCGCCGATCAGTTTCGGAGACGTCAGTCTCCGAACCGTCTCAGATCCGATGGAGTCAGTATTCTCCGCAACGATATTTTTCAGTTTTGACGGGACTACGCCGGAAGGTACAAGTAGAAGACAAGGCATGTGGTGGAAAATATGACGTTTTGTTTGATTTGTCCCATAAAAAGTACATGGAAATTTTAGAAAATAACAAGTTAAAGCGGTTTTGCGACATTCTAAAATATTGATGAAACTTGACATCATCTTCCAGCAGTTCTGTATATAATGTTGCGTTTTCTCCTTCGGTGTCATTTTTATCCAGGCATCATGAACCTATTTCCGAGTTTTTCTTTGGTTTACTTGCTCTTCTTCTTCTTCGTCAAGAATTATGGCAATCATTGCTAATTTATCATCTGAGAAGCTTGCCATCTTGTCAACACCTAGGTCACCAATTATAAACTGATTCGTTTCGGCTGTGTATTAACAAACATGACTGATCAGTCAAAAAAGTTCGGTGACGGAACTGTCTCGGATCGGCGCCGGAACTGTGTCTTTTTAAGGTCGATTCAAACACATCAGTCATGTTACAGTTCCGACTCCGAACCGGTACCGTTCCGTCACAGAAGCGGGTCGAAGCCTTCTGGCTAGGAAACTGTTCGGCAACGGATAAATATGAACCCCGCCGGATATTTCTATTGAAGAATATTTTTTATGTCGGATTGTTCGGTTCGGCGCCGGAACTGTGACGTGACGGGACTGATGTGTTTGAATCAACCTTTACTCTATCTGATCCAAAACCGGAAACGGAGCTGGAGCCGCGGTCTTCAGCAGGAGACCCAGAGCTGAAATCACAGCCAACCTGGGCAGGTACGCTACCATCTTTCAGTTCGAAGTATACGCCACTTAGCTGATGAATCAGCCTGTTGTAAAAAAGAACATACACATCCTGTCAGATAGCCAGGCTGCTCTTAAATCACTGAGCTCGAACAGGATAAAGTCTAAGATGGTATATAACTGTCTATAATCCCTTGGAATACTAGGCAAGGAAAACAGAGTTATGTTGACCTGGGTGCCGGGGTATCGAGGATCAGAGACTCTATTTATCGGACCTGAACCATTTTTTGGTATTGCGGAAAGCACTGCTAGATCAGCCATAGCTACCTGGACAAAGAGGAGAACCTACTTGCAGACATCCCGGGGCTCTCTCACTCGAAGGCGTTTATTTACTACCCTTCGAGTGAAAAAAATAAGCAGATTCTGGAATGGAGTAGAACAAAGAAGATGAGACTGGTTCAGACTTCGGACAGTCGGTTCTGTAATTTGGAGGACGAAACTGTTTTTGTTTATTAGTGGATATGTATTATAGTTAGGTATTAAAAGAGGGGTTTACGAAAATATTCAAGAAATTTAGCGAATAAGAAATATTACTAGATCTTCAAGTTTTTCAAAGGCACTCAATGAATTAAGGCTAAAAGGTTTTGCTAAAAAAATAAATGTGATACGACCTCTGGATATGACTAATATTTGGTATGTAGATAATTTTATTTTATATTTCATTCCAAGTTGAGTATATCTCTGAATTTATGTCTCTCTGTAGACGGTGCTGGAGTGCTAAATTCCGCATTGTATTTGGTAATTCCGGGATAGATGCGCTCTATATAATTTAAAATCATCCACACTAGCAATTTTTTTTATTTCAAAAATCTTGAACATAAGCTGAGAAAATATAAACATTGCCTCTCAAAAGCAGGATAAATGCTCTATTTCTGAAAAGTATCTTCAATAATGTGTTTCACTTTCACGATGTTTTGATTTTGAAGTAATCCTTTGGATTTTCTGCACTCTATCCAGTCAATGTTTGCTATGGTTTCGAAGTGATCCTCTAGTTATTCTAGACGATGATGTATGTATGTGTGATTTTTGGGGTGACATTCACTGAGACCTAAAAGATCTATTGTGCCCCCTTACTTCTACTCAGTTTCTGAGGAGAGTCTCAGAAACTAGTAGTTCCTTTAGTCCTATTTCCCGGAGGAATTTTAGGATGTCTGCAGGCTTCAACTTATAGGCAAATGTTCCTCTTCTATCCAGTAATCTCCTAGGTGCTGTGCTCTAGGATTTTGAAGTGCTGTGCAGTTGGAAAGTATGTGGATGGAGGTTTCTTCTTCCATTCCACGAAATCTGCATTCTTCTTCCTCCACTATTTTGAGCTTTTTCAGGTGCCCATTCAGGCGACAATGTCCCTTTAGGATCCCTGTCAAAACTCTTAGCGTTGTTTTACTTTGACTTATGCATTCTTTTGATCTCAACAGGTTGTAGTCACCCAGAAGAGTCTTTGATTGTATAAGCCCTACTAGATCTTTTCAATGGTCAGATCTTCTCTTTTTCTCGGCTTTACTTATTTCTTCCAATATTACATTGGGGCTAATTCCGCAAAAGGGTTCGTGCCCCCAGAAAGGTATTTCAGTCCCCCTCTTTGCTAGTTCATCTGCTATTTCATTTCCTTCTATTCCAGTGTGTCCTGCAATCCATAGTAAGGTGACTATGTTGTTCTCGCCTAGTTCATTGAGTTTGTCTAGGCATTCCCACACCATTTTGGAACTGATTACACAAGAGCTCAGTGCCTTAATGGCTGTTTGACTATCCGACATTATGATAATCCTTTGTCTTCTGTATCCTTTATCAATATTGAACTGGGCGCACTTTCTTATGGCGTGGATTTCCCAAGCTTTCAGAGTGTTTGGTTCCTGGCTCGAACACTCCTATCCCAGTTCCTTCTATTGCTTTTGAGCCGTCTGTGTACCATTTAATGGCATTCTTTCCAAGTCTGGTAATGGTATTTGGATCCCATTCCTTCTTGTTGCTCATTTCCGTAACGAATTTCTTTGAAAAGTTATATTTTTTCATCATACCGTCTTGTGGCATGTCCCAGGTTGTCTGATTTTTAAGAAGTGAGGAGGTGTTTTTTTTTTATGATTCCCTCTCTACTTAGTCTGTATCTTGTTCTTTCTGTAACACTTCCCACCACCATATGTGAAGGGGTGAGGTTGAGAATCACTTCCATGGCTGCCGTTGGGCATGTTCTCATTGCTCCTGTAATGCATATACAGGCTAGTCTTTGAATTTTGGAGAGGTTTTCTCTCGTCGTCAATAGGCTAGTTCTACTACACCAGGCAATGGCTCCATAAGTGATGATTGGTCTCACTATGGCAGTGTACATCCAACTTAGGATATTTGGGTTACAGCCCCAGTTTGCTCCTGCCAGATTTCTGCACACCATTATAGCCATTTTTGCTTTGTATGTAATCTCCTTTTCGTGTTTGTTCCACAGGAGTTTACTGTCTAAAGTTAAACCTAGATACTTGACTTCTTGTCTCCATTCAATCTCGTTCCCATCAAGTTTTTCTAGACGATGATAGCCTTTGCGTTGACTTGAAAGATTCTTGCGTCAGTTTGGGCATAACTAACTTTCAACTCCTAGTATTTTCAAGATAACTAACGTTCCAAATTTGAAGTGTCGCTAGCGAATTCATCAAGCCACTGATAAATAAATTTGATTCGTTGGCTAATACAAAAATACAGGTTTCAATTTGAAAACTTTCAATGCGAATCAAATAAAAAATTCAATTTGTTATAAATGTTATACAGGTAGGGGAGCTACAACTACCATATTTTAGATGTGGAGTGAGTGACTCCAATGCGCCCCAATCCCAAAATTTTAAATGGCACCACCCCTTTTGTGATACCTCAAACTAAAGTTTTTTCGCAAAATTATGTAACAATGGAGGTAGTCGAAGATATAGACGTGCTGTTAGTAGACGATTTAAATGAAACAATTAATATTTGAATGCATGACTATAATAGAGGAAAGTCACCAAATATGGCATACCATTTTGTGTTTGGGATATAAAAAAAACTTCATATAAATTAAATCAGTTTAATGTTTTTACTAATCAGTTATACATTTATATGTGGTAATTAACAGCCTTTCATCAAATATATTAGTTATCAAATTAAAATCTAACACAGAAAACAAAATCACAAATGAGTAACCGAATATGGAATAGGTATCCATATATGGAATATAAGCATAAATCAACATAACAATAACAAAAATGGACATTAATATCTTTGAGATCAATTGAATAAATATAATATATTGTGATGAATGAAATAAGTTACATAATTACTTGCAAAAGTCACAGATCCAAGTATCAAGCTCTGGACCAGCACAATCATAATGTGCCCAGAGCCCACACATCAAGCATTCAATTTAATATTCCATAATTAGACACCGACGACTGTCCATATTTGGATTTTTATACTAGTTCAAACTCTTCTAAATATTTTCTGAAGTCACAATATTTTAATGACAAAAGATCACAAATTGGTGAAATAAACATAATACCGATATACTAAATAGTATAACACTTACGTAAACAAACATAACAGCTGGTAATACTCGTTTATTACTCACCTTTAAAATGTTCTGCACGACAACAAAACAAAACACGCCTGCCACACGTGAAGCATGGTGTGGGTGCGATAGTTGGTAGACCGAATGAAACAGAAGATGGTCGAGTGTTGCGTTTCATACTTATAGTCTTAGAGAAATGAAGGCATTCCATATTAGGATACTATTCCATATTTGGAGACTTTCCTCTATTAGACCCCGAAAAAGTCTAATGTTCAATTTTACATTATCCGATGTTGCATTAAATTCCAAACATATTTTCTGCCAAGTCTGATCTTTTAATTTCCACAAGTTAGAATCTGTTTGTTTATTTTCTATGATGTTCATTCATCCATTTCTACGTTTGGGTTGGGCTCAACATCCCAGGCACTTGAACTGAATCTTTGTACCATTACTCATGCTATCTACCTACTTCCATTCCAGAAGCTTCGTGTCTTCTATATAGGCCACCAATTTATCTGGAGGGATCTTCAGTAGTTGTGATGGTTGTGTTATATCCACTCCAAAGTGCTTCCGTCTGAATCCTTGTAAGTTCTCACAGAAGCAGAGTATGAGTGGGTGTTTCATCGAAGAGTTCACACTTTCTGCACATAGGATTATTAACTCAGCCCATCCTGTGCAAATGCTTCCTCAGGGTATAGTGTCCAGTTACCAGGTCGGTAACTGTCAAATTTCTCTTACCTAGTTTCAGCAGTCTGGACGAGAGTTTCTTATCTAACTTATTCAGTAGATTCTTGGTATGGAGGTGTTCTTGTGTCAGCCTCCATTTGAGTTTGTGTTTCTTAACTAGCCAGTTTCCGACTGTGTTTGGCATTCAAACACATTTTCACAAACAATCGGGTTTCATTTTGTATAAAATCTGCGGAGCCCCGTCCACTTTTTCCCAATGCTTTCCCTGGATATATATGGAAATAGAAAATAAAAGTCAACAAACAGCTCGTAGACACAGTTTAACTGTGACAGTTTATGTGTTATAAACTGTGGCGCAGCGTACTATCGTTAATAGATATAGAGTTTATTGTGAGGTGAAAAGAGAAGTGACTATTGAAATGCTTTTAATATGCCATGTTTTCTAATGAAAAAACTACTTCACACTGTCTCCGTAGAAAGGATTAAGTAGCCCTGTGACTGTTTTTAGACTCATTAAATCCAGGGCTCGTTCATAAACTGGGTCATTTATCTTTTTATTAACACCTCCGTCTGTTTTATAAATTTCTAATTTTTCGTCAGCTACGTCTTTCCTCACTTTTTTTCAAATGTTTTAATGGAATTTTTTTAATAATTTCTTCGTTCAGTATGCGTTTTCCGGAAGCATGGCATTAAATTGATTACATATTTCGTCCCACGTCAACTGCTTATCTTTCCAAGATACCGCATCACTTTGTTTATTTTCTATTATATTCTTATACTTACTTGCTAATAATATCTGACAATAATGATTTTCCGCGTGTTGTGGAATTTATTCCACGAGATCGTTTTTCTCCGCTTATATTTGAACCAGTACTAAAATGGAAGCCCTCAAAACCAAAGATTACACCAACTAAAATCAAACGACAACCGTTAATTCTTGACAAGATCTTTTTTTCTCAAAAGAAGATTTTAAAAATTGCGGCGTTTCCAAATGATATCTCCCACATAGCTAAGGGTGGTTCGGCAATAACGAAGCTTTGCACTTAAATCATAAGTGTCTCTTTGCTAAGTATGACATATAAGGACCTATTGTTATTTCTTTGCTATCAATTGTCATTCAAGTTACCAAACTTCAAACTGATATGTCACTATATTTGTTACTAAAGGTGTTTTCGATTATTCACTTTTGGCTGCTGGTAGCAGCTCGTAGTGACTGAATTTCTTTCGTTTATCACCGGGCGTGACACCTAGTCTTACCTTCCCTTGCCTCTTGAGCACATACCGAAAAGTATGTGCTTCAAGCCACGGACATTAAATATTTGACGTTTGACCGGTTTGACGTTTATTTAAAGGTTAAGATTGTACCGATTTCGATTTAAACCTTAGTAAAAATATCTAAATATGCAAAATTATATTACCAAAAACATTATAATTGAAAACTGTTCTTCTAACAACACAGGAAATTCATTGGCAGTGGTTTTGAGGATCCTAAAAAATCGTGTTCGTTTTGCTTAAAAGTCGTGACGACTGAGGCGTTACCATGGAGGTATTGTATCTCCATGGGTGTCACGCACAAGTGCTTACAGTCCAAATAAGCAAAAGCAACATAAAACGTACTATGGTTTCTAAGCAATGGAAATTAGCATTTTCATTCACCCGATATGATAATAATCGGACATTGGATGAAATGAAATTAAATACACCCTTAGCCACAGAGTACACTATCTAACAAGAGGCGAAAGAAAGTAGTTTTCGTGATCGCAGATTTGTATGCACATGCATGAATTAATTAGTTTATCTGTCAATGTCAAGTCGTCACTTCCGTTCATTCCCCTTAGTTCAACATGTATTATTTTGAGGTTAGGTTAAAAATGAGCTACCATTTGATTAGACACATGAGATGAATAATAGAAGGTGTTCTCATGTTAGTAGTTATGAAAATAAAAAATATTCTATAGTCCTAATTGGGAGGGATGTTCATCAACACTACTATTTTTCTTAGTTTAGTTATGGTTTTACTTCGAATCAATACTCGTGTATAGTTGATATAATACCCTTCTTGGTGTGCGTCATCGATTGTTAATCTCCTTCTATCACATTACGTAGGAAGAAATGGAAAAAAAGGCAGGTCTGTGATTAATCCTAATAAAAATATCACAATAATGAACCATTTGAATGTTTTACAAACGTTAACCCTAATCTTTGACTCACAAAAATTTGATTGGTTGATGTTTACATTACGCGCCATCGCAACCTATCAATCGCTATGTTAAAATACTATGAAGGCGTAACTTTCGTAGCGGCAATGTGTCTTACGTCTTTTTCTACTGTCACACTGACAGTTCTTGTCAGGTGTGTACTTTGTTGCTTACGGTCAATTATTATTTATGAGAAGTGAATATTAATCTTATTGTTATAATTATCTAAATAATACAAAAATATGCCTAGATACACGAAAAAACATCAGCATTTTGAAAGTTCTGAAGTATTTTCAGTTAGAAAAAGAAGCTGGTAATTATTAATTTCATAGCCTTCTCGGCTTTGGCTTAATACGAGCCTGATGATTTTATTTATCAAATTTAAGGTTAGCCATATGTCAAAATAGCAAATAAAATAAACGACATGCCGAAAACCCGGATATACGTCACAATCGATGACGAACACTAAGAAGGGTATTATTTTAACTATAACTTTTCTCAGTGTATCAGGTAGTTTATGTTTCAATTCCTTGACGTATTTCCGCTCAATATCGTGTAAGTCCGACTTCAAAGGAACCGACAAAGCTTTCGTCTCTTGTTAGATGGTGTACTCTGTGCTATAGTGTCTTGTTTTTTACCAGCTTTTTTGTTAAAACCACAGAACCTAACTCCGTGGACTGGAAAATGATTATTTGGCATATAACTGCGCGCATCCATCAGTTTAGGGGTGAATAATACAATTTTTTCTTCATAATAATTTGAAGTTCGTGATAAATTGTTGTATTTCTTGAAGCCTTGAACTCTAACCTTCCCACTTCACAATACAACAATACCACAAAACCCAACGATATAAATGTTTTATTCAGCATGACTGATGATTCGTACCAATTTCGAGTGAATATTTTAATATTCCTATATGAATAGGAATATATATGAATATATACAGTATGGTCCTCCCCTTTTCTGGTCCCTATCACCTGGCAGCCGCGTCCAAACAGGTAAGTTGGAATTAGTAATAGCACTCTTCTGTCTACCAATCGGAACCAATTTTAAAATAAAGATAATTAAATTACAAATAACGTAGTATTAGGTTGCTTGAGAAAATATGGTCATAGATAAGACTGGTTGTAAGACTTTTAAGTTGAAAAAACGGAGCGAGTAATACTGTGAGACAGAGAGACATTGCGCGCACTATTCCCTACTATAGAAAAGGACACAATACTACACTGTGCGCACAGGCACTGTAAACTATAAAAGAGCGCGTTTACTATAGTTTACTATAGAGCAGTGTTTTGTGTAGTTAGTTTGTGAACTGGAGTATTATAAAAATAAATTAAAGATAAAAAGGATGAATGAAAAAAAAAATTATGAATATATGTTCAGCAGGAAAATAGAAAATTTTTTATTAAACAATAAATACATTAAAGTAAATGATGATATAAAACATAGTAATAAATAATTATTATTCAGAATCAGAGTCGCCGGAAGTTGTATGGTTTTCCAGGTCTGCGGAAGATTCGTTGTTTTCTATTTCCGTCATTTCCAAAATATCATCAATTTTTAATGGTGTCTTGTCTCCATCATATCCTTTCGGTTTTAAATAACAATCTAGGAACCAGTCACAATTTTTTGGGTCTAATTTTACACAATCTGGGTCAGTTGCATGTAACCACATTGAATTGACAAAAATAGTGCGTAAAATTTTTTGTTTGAGTGATTCCCAGCATGGTGGTATTGTGTTCGAGTCAAAACTTTTAACTTTTCTAAGGAAATTTTCATTATCTTTTTTCGCAGAAAAAGTTTTAACAAATATTTGATATCTGGCGTCATTTACTTTGTTACAATTTTTAATACCATACATGGCGGAGGTAAATTCTTGAATTACTTTCATTTTTTCGTCAATAAAAATGTCAGTTTCATTAGTTAACGAAGAAAAATTATTTTGATACGTTTGATTTTTCGAAAATAGCTTGAATGGTCTTAACTTTCCTTTGTTGTAAAAAGCTGCGGTGTAATCGGAACCAGTGTATGCATGGAAAGCAGGTAGAACTAGACGCAGATCGGATCCCAATTTCTAGATGACTAGATCGTCCGCATATCCTAAGACAGTATGGTGTTCCTTTTTGAGTCTCCTTATCAGTCCGTCCATTACAAGGTTCCATATTATAGGAGACAGTACTCCTCCTTGAGGACATCCCCTTGAAACTCGGGCTGACAATGTTGTGCCCCTCAAGGTTGAGAATATCGTTCGGTCTTTCAGCATGCAGTCTATCCATCTGCAGCTTGTTTCGTCAATTTGCTTTTGACGAATTGCCCTAGTGATTACTTTGTGGGAGGTGTTGTCAAAGGCACCCTCTATATCAAGGAAGGCTGCTAATAATACTTTCTTATTTTCGAGAGCGTACTCTATTCCTTGTACTAGGTGATGGAGTGCTGTCTTTGTGGATACTCCTGGTCTGTATGCATATTGATCCAGGTCGATCGGTCTTTCTACCAACGATCCTCCTCTAATGTGCATGTCCACCAGTTTTTCCAATGTCTTCAGTACAAATGACATCAGACTTATGGGTCTCAGGGATTTCGCTTTATTGTCACCTGTTTTACCAGGCTTAGGAATAAAGACCACCCTAACATTTCTCCAGACCTTTGGTATGTACCCTAGTCCCATACTCGCTCTAAGGATCGTACACAGTCTGCTGAGTATAATGCCGTCTGCCTTTTGCAGCATAATTGGATAGATCCCGTCCGGTCCCGGTGATTTATATGGCTCAAATGAGTTAATCGCCCATTTTATTTTGCTTTGATTAACCACTTCCCTAGATACTTTCCAACTTTCCTCGTTACTCCGATTTGGAGTCCTCGAGACCATTTGTTGTTCTGTATCTAATGGTTCATCACTGTCATTATACCTCAATAAATGTTGTTTGAGACAAATATGATTCATTTTTACAAGAATAAATGTAATTTTCGATAGATAACTCATTTTATTGATGACAATGAATATGTTTTTATCCATCAACAATATTACTTTACGAACTTGAAATAATTCCTTTCTTAACGACAAATTAAATATTAGTTAGGCCATATGGAAAATCATAATTATTTGACATAATAAGATTTTGATTGTCACAAATAAATATTTTTCTCGGTGCATGAAAACATGTCTACAACTATTTGTCACTATTATTCAACCTATGTTTAAAAGTAGTTCAAATTTTTGCTCAATCAATTGACCATATAGTCTTTATATGTCAATCGTACAATATGTACTTATTGCGAAGTAATAAAACCTCAATTTTGTTTGAGTCTCTAATAAATACCCACTACTTCAAGAACGTGATCCATTTTTAGGTTAGGACAGGTCGCAAGGTTATATTTGGATTATTTAGTCATTGGCCGTCAAGCCAACTTTTAAATAATTTTGGATTCGAACAGTGATTTAAACCATGAAAACTAGATAAGGAGAACGAACTCATACCTGAAAATTGGCAAAATGTGTCCCCAATATCATCTTTCTTAGAAGTTTGTTTTTTCACCGTGGTGTCGCCAATTCTCCTCCTGTATCATTTTAAAACAGTAACGACAATAACCTTTAGTTTTTATATCATCAGAAAAATAGTAAACAATATTTATCTACACTTTACTTTTCAAGTATTCTCATAAAAAAAGTGGGAGGGGCTGAATCAGGGAACCTCGGTATCCACTCAGTTATTATTCTTCGACATATCCACTGATTTGGGAAGACGTTGGCCATAAGTACATAGTTTCTCACCAAGTCAGCATAGTGCGCTGGGGCAACTATCTTGCTGCAGCCATAAGTCATTTTTGTTTGGGAATAGCCGGTTTAATTCGAGGAGCAAGAAGTACTGCAGACATTCTATATAATATATAGGATTCTTAGACAAAGTATGATCCTATAATCCTATTATTTACTATTCTTCTCCTTTTTTTAGTGTTCTAAGAACTGTTTGATAGCTAACCTCATTGTCTAACGCTATTTGCTGGGATGGGAATTATCTGCAAAGGATACCAGAACATCCTATTATCTGTTTTCAGATAAAGCTCTTCCAATATCTACTATAGAGGTTTTTTTAATGACCCGTTTCTCTTAATTTTTTATCAAGTCTGCTTACTGTGGACTGTGTAATTGGTTCTCGGTTGGGATATTTCTTATTAAATAGCGTACATTTGTCTCCACAACCAATTATTATTCGAATTCCAATTCTTTCCGTTTCAGTCAGCTTCATGTTGATAAAAGATACAAAAAGTTTTTGATTTCGTCTGTTACAATATTAATGGAAATAACAATTCCGTTGAACGCGAATCAAATAATTAAAATAAATAAGGTTATTAAATTTTTTACAAATGAAACTAAATGCTTCTAATTAATTCCACTAATTGATTAACAAATTTATGAACATTTATAATTATTTGACGATGGTATGTCAATATCGAAACAATTATAATTTGTTTAGATATTTTCATTGCCAGTGACGGCCTTTATGAAACAGTTGTTTTTTTAGTTATTAAGCTTGAGCTCCAATGAAATTAAAAAAAATGATGTTGAATAATGCAGGTTCTTGCCTAACTAACCAATAGATTTGGAGGTAAACTAAGCCAGTTCACAGGGCTTTGTTACCTTATTGATGTAAAGAGAAAAGTTAATTTTTTTTTAGCAAAACTAGAAAGAAAAGAAAAAGCAATTTTAGGGCGCCACTAATTTTCTTTCCTAAAAGAAAATTAGAAAGAAAATAAAATCTAAAGGTCAGCTAACTTTTAATCTGTTAAAAAAAAGAAATAACTTAGTTTCTGTATAATAAATAAAACCACTACGTAAAAAAAATGTATATAATTACGATTTCGAAGTTACAAAAAAAAAATGGGTTAGTAGACAATATTTAAAAAGATATAGAAAAAAATACTTAGCACAAAAATACTTCTATGGACTGTATCCAGGTTACTCCATGTTAAAAAAAACTTTTATCAGGTAGACTATCAGGAACTTATAGCTTCGGGATGTCGGTATACAAGAACTCAAAAATTCTCAAAAATTGTCAGGAATTTATTATAGATTATCCATTACGGTGTTCCAGGAACTTGTGTCCAAAGAACTGTGTCAAAAGAACTATGTCCAAAGAACTGTGTCCAAAGAACTTTGTCCAGGGAACTTTGTCCAGGGAACTGTGTCCAGGAAACTGTGTCCAGAGAACTTTGTCCAGGGAACTGTGTCCAGGGAACTTTGTCCAGGGAACTTTGTCCAGGGAACTTTAAAAGTTACGGCTGCTTATACGATTTTGTGAAATTTGTTAAATTTATTACTTGGACTACTGCACAGTTCCAACTTGCTACGACAACAGACGATAAGAGAAGACCTGCCGGTACCTTTCTCATCCGTATTTAAAGGCCATTTGAAATTTTAAATTTCGCGGTAAAATATCTCTTGAATATTGATTTTTGGTCTTCTAGCTTATTCCACCACAAATCACAAAAATTAAATAATTTATTAAATTCTGAAGTGATAATTACACATTTTTAATATCTGAAATTTTAACTAACAAAGTTAACGTTTCATTTACTAGATTCATTGTTTGGTATCAATAAATACATTTTAACAATACTTATTAAATTTAGAAATTTGTTCGAATGTCGTTAATACTACTTTTTGCAATATACAAAATCAAAATAGATAAATAGATAGCTTGTTTACCTTTAGATATGTGCATATTGAAGGCATGTCAAAAAAATATGTTTTCATTAGGTACATTAAAAAGTATAAATCATCAAATATAAATAAAATATGATATGTAAAATATAAGAATTACAATTGAAATTTGATTGATTTGTTCAGCACCACCGGTCAGAAGCTAGAGTCCTCGGCACCTCAGCCTTTAGGCTTTTTGTTCTCTTGGTTGTACCGTTCATCCCTTTTCAGGCACAACAGTATTTTCACTATGTCCTTCTTGGAGATATTCTCCCTTGGATGCTCTAGTCCTATGAATTTAAATCTCCAATGAGATAATGCTTCACAATCGAAGATAATGTGAGAAGCTGTCTCCTCCTCTTCCATGCACAACCAACAAATAGGTTTCTCCCTATATAGGCCGATTGTATGCTACAGTGACCGGTGAGTAAACCCGTCACTATCCCTATCTGGCCCCTGCTGAGGTTGAATAATTCGTTAGTCAGCCTCTCCGATAGATTTTTGACTAGGAGCTGTAATCATGTTTTTGCAAGTGCCTGCAGTACGACGTTAAGTTTGAGTCCACCGAGATATAAAACCATGTGCAGCAGTTTTTGATCCTCGCATTGGTAGGATGTGTTCCTTTTCAGTTTCTACAATGTCTTTGCGGACCGGTACGAACGGTAGCCAGAGGTAGTAGTAGGCAGTTCCAGACCAGTCTAGATCTGATCTGAGGACATGGAAGAGACTTTAGTGCTGCCTGACTATCAGAGGCAATTAAAATAATCAGATCGAAAATAGCTTACAATATTAAACCAACAAACTTCTTCTAATTTTTGATAGAAACAATGTGTGATTACCATTTCGTGGACAGCTTATTTCGAAAGAATCGTTGTAGTTAGCTTTGACGTATGTAACACTTTTAAAAATATATAATGATGGAAATGTTGATATACCTACAGTTGTCAGAACCAAACATGAGCCCCGGAAAATATGCGAACTAAAATAAGGACTTTTTTCTCTTATTCTTTTGGGAATCAAACCACAATAATGTTTTTTATTTTTTATTTCGACGTTTCGGTATTTGTAAACATGCTTGGGAAGAGGGGCATGAAATTCAATGGGATTCGACAAAAATAATATTGAAAGAGCCCAATAATAAAAGACAAAAAATCAAAGAAAGTGCTTCAATACAACTAAATGCAGATAAATGTGTAGCTAGTATTTCAGCCGAATGTAGTCAAATTTGGTTACCAATGTTAAAAAGAGAAATTTCCAATAATCAATTACCTGCGTTATCAGGATAGCATCATAAGTTTTTATCCAGGTTTTCTTATAATTTATCATTGGAATAGTTGTTAATCGATACACACTTCAATACACAAAATCACCAAACTGAGTTATACATGTTTTGAAAACAAAAATGATCATACACAAAAAAGTAACAACAAACGCGTTTTATTAAGAAAATTTCCAAAATAAGCTAAAAAAAAGCGCTATCCAAATAAAAACCGTTCCTGGAACGTGCACTTCACTGGATTCCATTTCTAGTAGACTATCATATCGTTAGAATGTCATGAAATAAAATATTTTATTTCACATTTTACCAGAGGTGTGATCTACTATGAATGGACCTTAATAAAATTTGACAACAAAGTTTTGTAGTCTAAAATATTATTGATTGTCTAGTTGTCATATTTTTTCGTTGTGTCAGATAGGGACCAAAAATTATTTTATTAATTGTATTACTAGTTAATCTTGACAACGGTAGCTGGAACGCTACCGAAACGTCGAATTAAAAAATAAAAAACATTATTGTGGTTTGATTCCCAAAAGAATAAGAGAAAAAAGAATAAGTAATGCCACAAGGAACTTACAGAAGATAAAATAAGGTCATCGCAAGCAGCCAATCAAGAGCCAATGTTAACGATTGTCCATTAGTAATTGTTAAATATAATCGACATAATTTGTCCGAGTGATTTCATCAACATACATCATTTTATTCATTCTGTATCAGTGTTGTCAATGCGAGGATGATTATCCGATTTTTAGGCAATTTCACTAATTTGGATCCAATAGTTTTCCGAATATTTTGTAGAAGGGATATATAAAATGGCTATTGTTTTTGGGGATTTTCCATATTGACTGGGGTCGAAGACTTTATTTACCGATTCAATGGGAACGGTACTATCATTATCCTTTTCTAATGGGTTTTTAATCCTTTTTTATTGGTTCCTTCGTAAAAATGCGTTGGTATTGTCTTGGGTCTTAATCCTTGATTACTCTGACGTGCTTGTCCCTTTGGTTATTCGTTGTGATTATTTTTATTTAATTTTTTTATTAATTAATATCGTGTTAATTATATGGATAATCTAATCTCTATAGAGAACATAGTCCTAACAGATTTTTAATTTTTTGACAATTTGTACCAAATAAATCAATACCTCAATTTTTTTGATTTATTTTCAAACAACTAACTTTTTTATATTCCTATTATAGGCTATGTGATTATAAATGTCAACCGTCAGCCACTCCCAAAAACACCATACTCACCACGGTCCATGAATTTTCGTACCGTTGAAGTATACTCAAAGACAAAAGTTTGAACCGACCTGTCGCGAAAGCGTGACGGTCCCGAGAAATTGTGTAACGTTGAGTCAACGGTATCTGGCAGCAAAACGCCTGTAGTATCATCTGCAAACATTGTTACGTGACCATGAGTAATACAATTTGGGAGGTCGTGGTCGGGAAACAGACCCCTGAGGAACACCTAGTGAGATATTAGAACTTTTTGATAAATGGTTTTCTATTCGTACGATTTTTTAAGTAGGAAGAGATCAAATCTAATGGTGTCCTAATGCCTAGTGAATTTAGTTTATGGTAAACAATACTAATGTAAATTCTGTTTGATATTATATTAATATGGTTGAATAGATACTCAAATACCTTTCAATTATTGTATTTATTCACGCTCAGATGGATGATGTCAAATCTAAAAAAGGGGATCCTCTGCCAAATTGAAAATAAAAATCTACGGACTTCAGGATTTTCTCCAAAATCACCGATTTACGAAATATTGAATTTATTCCGTTAATTTGGATCGTACCCACTGTATAATATACAGATTTAAGTAGACATAGGTATTCATTGTTATACTTCTCCCGCTTCTCGTCGAGCCTACTACCGTCCTGTATTTCCCTTCTCCCCAAATCATTGGAGTACTCCCCAAAGTGGAGGGATGACGACGGCGGCGGTAGTGACGAAGTAACGGCAGACCGTGTGGCGTCCTTTTTGCGAATCTGCCGTCTCGCGTAAATTCTTTTTGTTTTTATTTACTATCCGGTGTGTAGTGTGTACAAAGTTGTTAATTTTTTTAAAATAAATATTTGTGGAAAAATTGTGATAAAAAAAAGATGTGATTTATGGTTGAGTTTTAGTGACAGTTATGTTTTTAAATTATAAAAATTGTTATCGAAGACATCTGTTTTGGAAAGGTAAATAATGGGTATTTAGATTATTTGCATTTGAAGTAGCTTTTTATTAAAATGTTGTGAAAAGAAAAAATTTTAGTGAAATTGGCGCTTATTGAAATTTATGGAAACTATAACCATGCGCATGGCTGAGATTACTTTGATAAATATTTTAAACGGATATTAATGTGCGTCGTCTGGTGTAAATTTTACACATTTTTGAACTATATTCGAGCAAAAGTATTAGAGAGAGTTTGACATTAATTTTCAGAACAATTCCTTTGTGTCTACCGATGTATAATAACGAGCTTTTGTAAAGAGTTATTATTCTTGTAATTTTTTAAATTCTCAAATAGTCTTGATAAATTTTATCCTCTGGGATCTCCCTACAGCTTAAATTATTTACAAAAATGTACGTAGGTAAATGGGTACGCGGTAAATTCGGAAAAAGTTTGATATTATCAAAAACCATTTTGAAATTGAATTGGTTCATGTTTCTTAAAAAGTTACAATCTTAAATAAATAATTTTCTCCACGATCATCACAGAATGTGCCAATTCTGAAATCAAATTTGATTACGGAATGTTGGAATTCCCTCTCTTGAGATTGAAGAAATATTCTGCACCATGTAACTCAAATGTATTTTCTTGTGTTAATATTCTCACACTGGTTAGCAATGCTATATTTAGCCTTGATGCTGTTGATTGTCATCGTAGTGGCAAAATTTGAGTAAGTGTCAAAATGATTGC
Source organism: Galerucella pusilla (assembly GCA_910591695.1). NCBI lineage: Eukaryota > Metazoa > Arthropoda > Insecta > Coleoptera > Chrysomelidae > Galerucella > Galerucella pusilla. The sequence continues at coordinate 25,526 of CAJUYI010002217.1, forward strand.
TGTTACGTTTCCATTCGAATATATAAAACGTATCATAAATTTATCCAGTGATTCAGAATCAGAGTGTGAAAATACACCACCTGAAATTGCAAAGTTTACGACCAAAAAAATCAAAGAATGAATTTGAAAAATATTACAAACATACATTTACATGGAAACAAAGAAAGATTTCTTTGTAGGAAAGATTTTAATTGCGTTTTTTGGTGAATTGTCGAGAACTATACCAATATAACAATTATTACAAACTAACTAAACTAAGTAGAATGTTTCTTGAATTATTCGGTTCTGTAATATAAATTATTTTTGTTCATTTCCATTTAAAAATAGATTTTTAAAATCTTTGGTCGTGGAGAAAGTATAGTCTGCTACTCGGTTAGAATGAAAATTCATGATGCTCGTGGCTCCTCACGCTCGCCTTTGGTTCTCGTTCGGACTGATATTGATTTTGGTTATGTAGTTAATTACCAGATTGATGTTTCGGAGTTGTAAAAAGCGCACCATAAAATATCAAAATTTCAACAAAGTTAAATTAAAAGCAAAAAATCAATAGTTTATAGACCTTAATAGATATAACAATGATAGGAAGCCGAACTGTGAAGACATTTATTTTGTTAAAATAATCGAAGTTTATAGGTCAAGGGGAAAACGGCTGGATTAACTTCTGAATAACTTAAATTTAAACTAAAAAATTTATTTTCTCTAGCGTGCGGAAAAGTCCACTTGAATTAAATTTTTCAATCTTTTGGGGACTATACTGATATTTGTATATTTTATTTTTTTTTTCAGTCGCATCAACCTCTAGGGTTATTAGCGACAATATGTTCATACTAGATTAAAATTTGGATACAATATTTATGTCTTTGAGATAGGTTATTAAATTTTGGACATTACAATTTACACCGAGTACTACATCTAATTTATTGCTAATATTATTTTTTATCCTTGCCTGATTGAAAATTGGGCATTCTAATAGGATGTGTTTTACAGTTAATTGGCAATTACATAGTTCACACTGTGGAGGTTCAGTTTTTTTAATAATATAACTATGAGTGATGTTGGTATGGCCTAATCGGAGTCTTGATAATATTAGGTACTTGTGATGCTCTATCAAGATTTTTATAGGGCCAAAGTTTTACTGTTGTTTTAACATTGCGTAATTTTGATTGTGATACATGACACTCATTTTGCCACAGTTGTTTCACTTTTATGTCCTGTAGCACTGAATTTTGTACTTCACTGTGGTTTCACTGGTAGTGGCTTCTCGAGCAAGCAGATCGGCCTCTTCGTTCCCATGGATGCCAATATGGGAAGGAATCCATAAAAGTGTCACTTTGATGTAGGATTGCTAGATATTTGAATATTCAAAATATATATTTGTATGGTTGTAGTTCACCAAATGACTGAAGAATTAAGAAATTTATTAGAATTTTGCTATAATTTTCAATAAAAAAAACGTATTTTCAAATAAATATTTAATGGCCCTGGTATAAACCTCTTCAAATGAATGTTAAATGATAATAGCTACCTAATTTGTTGATATGTATTCAATAATAAATGTGTCTATAAGTTACCTTTTGAGCTCTTTTCCGCATGCTAGTAGAAAAATAGTGTGCCTAACACGTGCGTAAAGTGACTTCTCCGCACGTGATTGCTGGCCATCTGCAATAACGTGCGGAAAGGTAACACTTTCCGCACTGGTTAGGTAAACTACTATATTGATTATTTTTTAACATTTTCTACACTAAGAGAAATTTTTAATTTCAGTAATTCATATACTTTCTCGTCAATCTGCAGCCGTCCCGGAAAAAGAACTTTCGGTATGATTTATTAAATCGACAATGAAACTTTACACAAATCAGAAAAAGAAGCTGGTAATTATTAATTGCATAGCCTTTTCGAATTTGGCTAAATACAATCCTGATGATCTTATTTATCAAATTTAAGGTTAGCTATATGTCAAAATAGCAAATAAAATAAACGACTTGCCGAAAACCCGGATATACGTCACAATCGATGACGCACACCAAGAAGTGTATTACTTTAACTATAGTTCAACTGTATTTTCAATTTTCCGATCCAGAAATGGAAATCGACAACGAAATGAAATCAGTGAAGCTGCTAACTGATATAATCGTACAAATTGTAAAATATTAAAAAATAATAGGAAGAGATACTATAAATATTACTTACATAAGTAATATGAGAGATACTATAAATATTACTTACATAAGTAATATTTATAGTATCTCTCCCTATTATTTTTTAATATTTTATCTACTAGCGGCTGCAGAAAAAATATTGTACGTAACGCTACCCGGAAGTGATTTCACGGGACTCGCAGGTTTCCAGGACTCGCCTACGACTCGCCCTGGAAACTGCCTACTCATCTCGTAAAATACCATTTTCGGAACTTGTTACGTAAATAACTATATAGTTAGAATGATATATAATATAATAATTATTCAATGTACATTATTTTTATTGAATTACAGCCACATGACAACGAATTTTCTTGACGCGTTCGTCATAAATTTTCTAGAAATTCTTAAAATGAATTCTGTTTATATTGGAGCGAGTGAAATCAATTTTTTGGATTGAAAATCTAAAATCTTAAAAGTGATTTTGATTGTAACGTCAAAAAATAATCTATCAAATACCACACCACAGCGCGACAAATTGGATAATAATTCTCCAGGCCCTTTCTCAAACTTGTTGCCATTTAGCAATAGTCACGCGAGCTCTTCAGGCTATCTTATGTATTGCCTAGCAACAAGTTTCACAAAATCTTTCAAATTATTTCCAGTTTATTTACCATTTATTTACATTCCCTTGGGATATTACTACTACAGATAATAAATTTTGACAGTTTCTTACATTTTAGTTTTCACTGAAGCGTTAAATCAATTCAAACGACTTTTCAGAAAGACGCCCAATTGATATTGTTTTTGTTTCAATTACCTTGCTTACGCATCCGAACAATGCATCAAAGAAGTCTTTATAGCAAAAGTATGCATGTAAATATTTCAAATTCAGACATATTTCCATCGCCAAATTCTTTGTATGAAAAAGAATGTAAAACAGAATTTTTATTGATGGAAATCAATATTAGGTAATGAAAACGATTGAGGAATTGATGTATGTTCATGGACTGTTGCTAATATAGTAAGAATCAATGATAATTGACAAAGCTAAATACAATAAGGAGGATAAAAATGCATCCGCGGTCTTGGGATTTAATCACTTACTTGAGTCTGATCCGTTACCTACTGAAAACTTGCTGCCAAGTAAATCAAGATATCTTTTAAAATGTGTTGAATTTTTGGCATATTCTTCGACATTCATACCCTCGTAACGAGTAGGTACGATTGAATTTGAAATAGTATCCACCATATGTGTTATGATCAATATTTCTTCTATTCCAGATGGTGCTTTAATTCTGTTGAATATCCATCCAAATTTGTCGATCCTTGGATACAGATATGGTGTATAACATGCATATTTGGAAAATTATTAACAAATGAATTATCGCCATAAAATGTATTGTCACTAATGTCTTTAACATCTACTAAGACAACAAAATCTAAGCTCTCTTCGACATAAATGCTTTTTTCACATTTTTATTGACGTTGGAGAATAGCCTTATTCTACTTGTTTTCCACATGAAATGCGTTGGTCAAATCAGCATCATCTCCAAAAGACGGTAGCTCTCTTACGAGGAAGCTTTGAATAGGGTGACTTTGATTAGATAGATGTACATACAATCATAGAGTTCATATAATAACCTTTTTGGTGTGCGTCATCGATTGTTAAAGTCCTTTACGCATTACACATTACGTTGGAAGAAATAGAAAAAAGGAAGGTCTTTGATTAATTCTAGTCAAAATATCACAATAATGAACCGTTAACCCAAATCTTTGACTTAAAAAATTTGATTAGTTGATGTGTAGGTTACGACATAAATCGGGAGAAATTACATTATTCAAAATAGGATGCAGACGTACCTTTCATAGCGCTAATGTGTCTTACGACTTTTTCTAATGGTCCACTGACAGTTCTCGTCAGGTCTGTATTCAGTTGTTCACGGTCAATTATTATTTATGAAAAGTGAATAATAATCTGATTGCGTCATATTTATTTAAATAATACAAAAATATGACTAGATACACTGAAAAACATCAGGATTTTGGAAGTTATCCAGTATTTTCAGTTAGAAAATGAAGCTGGTAATTATAAATTTCATTATAAATTTCATCATACTAATTTTTTTTATTCTATTTTTTTTTCTAGTTTTTCCGCTTTTTTAGTAGTAGTAGACTGAAATAGAATTCTTTTCAGGTTGGTGCTATGTTTGCTATAGGCGGTAAATCAGTTTATCTAATTCCGCTATCGAATGTGACACTTCAAGTCACTCCTTGACGTTAGGTAATGTCACATTTTTCATAACTTTCATATATCAGTTATGAAAAGTAGTTATGTTAAAACTTTACGTAACTTTTGAGTTTCAACATAGAGATACTACATGAGTTTCAAAGTATAATTTATTAATTAGGTAGGTACTGTCAAAACTGACAATTATTTCATTATTTGAACTGACAGTTACCCCATTATTTTAATTCAATAGTATTTTAAGATAAATAAACATTGAAAAAAACATTGTTAAGGACACCAGTTATTCAAAGTAAGTCAATTTTCTGGGTGAATACTTCATAGTAACAATACTTTTAACTCCATTTAAATCCACTTTAATATTACCATTGTAACTGAAGATTTTATGGAATATCACAAAAGCGCGGAATTAGATAAAACATTGTACGTAAACACGTTATGAAGAGAGCGACATTGTTCAACTCGCTTAATTTGCAGAGCTCGCTATCGCTCGTTTTGGCAAATATTACGCTTGTTGAACAATATCGCTCTTTTCATAACTAGGTACGTAAATAACTATTATTCGTATTTCGTATTTCGTATATCTGTAGTTTTTGTTTGGAACGAGAGTTTCTAGATATCCAGTACCTATGTAATATATCCGCATCTCGTTTGATGAGTTTTAGAACTTTATCTAAAGTTGGAATTCCTTTTTTGCTTTGAAAATGGTGCACTTTTCTTCTCTGATTATTCGAAACAAAACAGAGCGTGATAATTGTTTTATTTTTGAAGAAAAATTGATATTTTATTTCAATAACTATTTTGCACGTACGCAAATGAACCAATAAACGAGAATCCGACAGTTCTATTATACCACCTTTTAAACAAATGTAGTACATATTACCTACGTGCATTCGAAAGTTGTGGCTTTAGTTTTATTAGTCTGTCAAAAATAAACAATCTGATTAGCTTGAAATAAATAACAGGTATGAATTTTTTTCATTTATTGAGTAATAATGTTCTAAATATAGTACGAATCTACACCTATTTTTGGTAGACTTTTATATTATTTCCATATTTTATACAGGGTGGTCCGTAAGTAATGGTGCAAAGTGGAATGGAAGATTCTTTGTCTAAGATTATTACAATCTGACGCAACTTCCTTCAATAAAATATTCATGATAAGAAAGATACAGGGGCAAAGATTTTGGATATACAATCGTAAAAATTTGAAAATGAGGCTTTCAGGGCCTGGGGAATCATGATATGCTATCCATTTCGATGTAGAGGGATACCTTTAACATTTTTGACAATTCAGCTTTGCTAGGTCAAGAATCTTCCATTTCACTTTGGTCCATTACTTACGGACGACCCTGTATATTATTATTTGAAAACAATTTTCTGTATAAACAACTTTTTCACAAGAACTTTATTTACTCGTGTCGATTATTTACTTAAAGCAGCGTCCACATTATGTCGAATGGTGTCGATCCAGTGTGGATGGTCACCCGACATTGTCGATCCATGTCGGGTCGAATCGAATGCAAACCCGGACCAAGTCGGTACGGATAAAAGGAAGTCGAATCGACATGGCTAGTTTGGACGTGTCGAAGCATGTTGTTCAACATTTCCTAAACTTAGTCATTTTGGTTAGTTTTGTACTTTTGTGAGCTGTATAGTATCTCAATATGGATTGGAATGAAGAGAATAACAGAAAAACAGCTCAAGAAGACCTATATGAAACTTGGTATAATATATATATATTTAAAGTTTAAAATGTTGTCAGTTTCAGTAAATAAATAAAAAATCTCAAATACGAGTAGGTACATGAATTTAGTTATACTTTTCTTACATTGACAAAATCTCGGAGCGCTTCTACCAGGGCATCACAGACTGATGGTACGATACTAGAGATCGCTTGCGTGGTAGCCCAGTGATTTGTGTGAAACCCCAGTGACTAAGAATAGCCTTACTGCAAGGCGCTCGGTCACGGTAATAGCTTTTCTGAATGACGTATCTTTTTTAATTATTTTTGGTGCTCTCATTCTTAACAAATTTTCAAAATCGGTACTCTTCACTCTAAAAAAGTTTCTGAAGCTCGCGTCGCATCTGTATTCCAGGTTTAACTCATCAACCTCATCTAGAAGTAAATCCTTTATAAATTCCTTTGGATGATATTTTTTCCTACCATTGACGAGGCTGGGTCGTACCCAAAATCTTCGAGGGCGACAAAAACGCTGTTGCTGGTTTCCAACAACTGCAATAATAATTGCAGCAGCAGCTGCCACTACAGCATCTTCTTCACCAGTCATAATTGAAAATTGTAATGACGAAAAACGAATTCAAAGTATTTTCAGTTTTGATGTCGGCGATGTATGTCGGTCAACACGTCCACATATATAGTTTGGCAAGTTTATCTGAAGCTACGGGGCGTCTGTAAGAGACGAGGAAAAACATGGCGTATATCTGTCAAACGTACAAATGGCGTACGGTACCTATTTTACCAAGTAAAACTGAAAATACAAATGTCACTGACAACACCAACACCACTGGATAAATCAATATCAGTCAATTGACGAAGTGAGAGGGAAGAACATACGCACGCGCTTGCCAATAAGAAGTCACCTGGTCGATAAAAATCACCAATTATGTAATCGGAGGGTGTGGTCATTATGGTTTTCGTACAACGTTGCCAGAGCTTTAAGAAGCCCATAACAAATTTGGAAAAGTGTTCTCTATTAATATTCATGAATTGGAAAATAATGTTAATAGAATAAATCCAAGGAAACAAGCACATTATAAAATTAACGTTAAATCATATTTTCAATATTGTTAATAATAAAAAGACCCATTTATAATTATTATCACTACATAATCAGTACTTCAACTTTTTCATAGTTAAGCGTGGCAATGTCGAATGTTTTCGACTGCATTCCTTTCACGGTTTCAGATAAACTTGCCAAAGTATACTGAGGATGTGGACGAGTTGAAAGTCGAACCTGTCGAATGAGATATGTCGATCGACCTTGTCGATCGACACCATTCGACACAATGTGGACGCGGCTTAACATTCGTGTCCTGAGATATTGTTGAGTTTCTGACCTATTTTTAACGGTACAAAATAAAGTTGAAAATCGGCAATATATTCTTTATTACGACGATGTTGCTTACAAAATATGAGAAAGTAATTTGAAATTCAATTTTCTTGACAGGCTGCTTCGAAATCACAACTTATATTTCTAAAATAATGCGAGTTGAATTTAATTGAATTTCAATACTCCAGAACGATGTTTGCTTGACATTCACTATAAGTACTATTTTTGCTCTTATTTTTATTTCTTCTACAAATGCTCAACAAGTTAAAAAACTTGTTGATCCTTGATAAAGCTCTTAAAAATATGAGCCATGACTTATTTAATGTATTATGTATTAGCACATGGATAATTGTTATTAATAAATTAAGATGTTTTTTATTAATAACTCAAAAACCATTAATATTGGAAGAATTTGAAAAAAATATCTTTGAAGAGGAGTAAATTTCAAATAAATAAGTTTGGACTCCCGGAACTCCATCTCTATCGATTATCATTTCATTCAACGCCAAAAGTCGAGTTATTTTGGGTATGCATGCTACTCGTCAAAATCAAACAAGTTAAAATAATAGTATATTATTTACCAAGGTGGTGAAAACTATTATTATTGACCGAGCACCAACATTATTTCGCGAGTGGCTTTGCCCCGAGCGGAATAAGGTGCGAGGCTTTTAAATGTTTCCACCATCATTGTGAATATACAATTTTTTCCACTATATTAGCAAAATTTAAGACAAAAATTGAGAATAGTTCACAAACGCACCACGGGAAGCGCTTACACCGTCGTCTGACTGAAAAGTACACTGTCAGTTTTCTATATATTATGAGCGTACTTTTTATGTCTGCAGTCATTTTTGGTTGAGCGCGAATTTTAAACTGATGGCATTTTTATTATTTTCCATTACTAGCTGTGAAGTTGACAATTATTGCTTCTTCTAGCCAACTGCGAAGTTGAATTTCTATATTAATGGTTAATAATTTTTTCTATTATTAACCTAGGTCAATAATGGACAAATTCAAATATTTTGAGAATTCAGATATTGTAGTTCAACAAAAATATGTGTAACAAAATATTGTATACAAAGGTGTCTTTAACAAATCTGCTGGATGAAATTACCTATCAAGATAAAATTATTTGAATAAAAATGCCATTAGTTTAAAATTCGCGCTCAACCTAAAATGACTGATGACATAGCGAGTACGTTCATAATATATCGAAAATTGACAGAGTACCTACTTGTCAGTTAGACGACGGGATAAATGCTTCTCGAGGTGCGTTTGTGAATTATTTTTAATTTTTGTTTTAAATTTGGATAGTAGAGGAAAAAACTGTATATACACCATGGAAAACAGGCTATCGGTGCTATCATACCCGTCATAGCTAAAGCTAAAATCGACACATGGCACCCTAGAATGAAAATTTTTGAAGCACTCGCTTTAAGCACCTTGTTGAACTGCATACCTGTCTGGGGTCTTCGATATCACGATATTTTGGAGCGTGTACAGACTAATTTTTTAAAGCGTGTGCTTATGCTGCCCAGAAACACTTCTGATTGTGCTCTTAGGATAGAAACAGGACGTGTTAAATATCTATATAATATTTTCAAAATGACATTGAACTGGTTACTAAAAATTCTTTCCATGGAAGATAACAGATTGCCCAAAATATGCTTTAACCAGCAAAGACATTTGCTGTCTTGTGATGAAAAATTTAACTGGGCTTTACAAGTCAGAAATCTTTTTTATTTTGTTGATGCAGCTGATGTTTGGGAAAATCTTTCAGTAAATATCTTAAAACAATCCAAAAAAGCTTCTGGCAAGCTTATATGACAAACTTTTTAATGTAGACTGTGAAGCTGTCTCCAGCTCTACTTTTTACTGCTTATACACCAACTTATCTTTTTCCAAAAGCCCTAAAAATTATCTTTCTTTAAAACTTCCTATCCAGGTCACTCGC
>CAJUYI010002218.1:0-30738 GCA_910591695.1 Galerucella pusilla
TATTTTACTTTTTTGTTGTCCTGTTAACACCCATGTTTCATATCCATATGTAAGTATTGGCCGATATATTGTTTTAAATACTTTTAATTTCATTTCTTTGTATATTTCTTTTTTTGTCAATAAATTTGGTATTCATTTTGTTAGTTTTAACTATTCTATTATTAATATCTGCTTCCTCTATTCCGTTTTCGTATACTATTGTTCCAAGGTACTGAAAATGTTGAACTTGCTCTATTTTGTCTTTATCTTTTCTTACATTTATATCCTCTTTTTCGTCTCCAATAACCATAACTTTTGTTTTGTTTTTGTTTATTTTTAATCCCATGTCTATCATTGCTGCATTTCACACATTTATGTTTTCTTGTAGCTCTTTTTCATTTTTTGCTATTAATATGACATGTCCCACACATATTTTTTTGCTTAGTTTTGTGCATTTATTGATGATCTTCTCCATGTAAATAATAAATAACAAAGGACTTAGGCTCCCTCCTTGTCCCATATTTGTAATCAAATTTTCTGATATACTGCTATTTCTTATGACTGCGTTCTCATTTTTCTCATAGAGGCTCTGTATTATTCCTATCATTTTTATATTCAATCCCCTTTCTGCTAATATTTTCCACATTTTTTCTCTAGGTACTCGATCCAGGAAAGCCACGAATAATTTCTTTTTTTCTTGTACCGCTTTTTCTGTCAACTGTTTGATAGTAAATATGTGGTCTTGTGTACCTTATTTATTTTAATAAAGATGTTTAATATACAAAATATGACAATACGCCATCTTAGCTAAAGCACCGGTCACAAACTTGTGGCGTCAACCTTTTGAGCCACAGCGAAAAAAATATGTTATAAAAATCGTGCTTATACCAAAGAAGACCAGGATGGTAATTCTACAAACTACTGTCTACGGGATATTAACCTATATAGGGTAAACACTATAAATGCATGGAATATGTATATATGGAAGAGGAGGAAAGAGCCGCAGACACTATCTAGGACTAGAGATCCAAAGGGAGGATTTCTTCAAGAAGGACCTTGTGTAAAGACTGTTGGCATGATAATGGCTACTGGTCTCTTCGCTTAAACGTTAAAAAAAAGAGTACAGAAAGCCTAAGGACTGAGGTACCGAAGTCTCGGAGCCTCTGACTGGTGGTGCTGAACTAATCAATCAATTAAGCTAGTATGCTTTTTTTGGTCATATCGTTTATTACTTTTAGCATGATGATAGATAGATAGATAAATTTGATTGCATTAAAAATAATTTACAATTCCTATTACAAGAAGTTCGGTCTTTACATACCAAAGTGCGAAAACGATACAACAACAATAATAAAGTAGGAAAAAACTAGTTAAAACACACTTAATTTAACTAGAAAAAAAAGTTTAAATACAACAAATATCTCATTCTTCTAGTACAAAGGCACTCAGCTTCAAAATATTGAAAAGATAATTCACAGTTTTAGTTTACTTTTGGCATGTTGTTTGTGATGTAGCTGTCAAAAAATCTAATAGGTTGACTAGTTAATTTGGCGGCACAAATCATTACACAACCTTTGTTTACAGTTCAGTGTGTTAAAACTTGATGAAACTAATTCACAAGGTGCTGTTATGCAAAAATACGAAATGAAGTTGGAATTTTCAATAAACCTTGTTATCTAGAAAAAAATATTTCATCAAAATATCTTACTTCACAAAAAGTAAATTTCATAGTTAGTGTCGTACCGCTGTTATCCACTGCTCGACAATAATTTAATTTTCCAAATACAAAAAAATTCTCTTTCTCGCTTACATCCTAACGGTGGTGAGCTAACTGGAAACGGAATTACTACTCGCTTCAAAGATGTGGCCATGAATTCTTTAAACGTTTTTCCACCACCAACACCGCCCGAAGAAGAATTTATCGCATTGCTTAAAATAGAAAAAAAAAAAAATTGTAATTATTCGCTCTAACAAAGTAAAAAGAGTAGTTATAATATAATAGATATTAATTCAATAGAGAGTTATTATTTTAAAATCGATTATAATGCAATATTTAAAAAATAGGCAGACTTGAGAACAAAACAAATGAACCTCTTTCAAAATGTTTTTCTCACTTCCATAGCAAATGGAAATTTTATCAAATAAATTAACCCGTTCGAAAAATGATGGTATTTTTACCAATTAATCCTTTTTGAAATTTTATCGTACGCCCATGATGAGAGACATTTGCCCGAATAAATTGATCCCTTCTATTAATTTTGTCGCACTTCCATGGCAAATGGAAATTTTAACAAAAAATGAATCCTCCTCTTAAAGTTTATCATATACGCCTATGATGGGAGAAATTTGTACAAATAAATGGATCCCCTTGAATGTTCTTATCGTACGACCATGATGAATGAAAATTTTTTGCAAATAAATGCTTCCTTTTTAAAAATTGTTTGGTACTCCTATGGTAATTTGAAATTTTTACACAAAAATGAACTCCTTTTCATAAATTTTATCATGCACCCATATTCTGTGTTGAATAATATGGAAAGTCTGACGATGACGCGAGCTCAATGAGTTTTCTCCACCAAAAATGTGCTCTACTCGCGTAAAGAAGCTTTCACCTCAAAATAAATTTCTAATTAATTCAACAATTCACAAATTCCACAACAGTAAAATTAAAATTAAGTAAAATTAAGTAAGTAAGTAAAATTAATTTGCACCGTTTCACGTTAAACTAACAGTATGAGGTAAGATTCCTTTTAAGTATGAATAAAAAACCGAAAAGATAAAGAAGCCAAAATCATTTCAAGTTGACCTATCCCTAAGTGAACCAATGATTGGTGCAATGTAGCTTCCGAGTTTAGATCGTTTAGATCATTTCTGTTACTTAGAAGTCATTGGGTGGTATGAATAAAAATTGGCATTCAGTTTAAACTTAAAAATTGGAAGGAAGTTCTCCACGAGGATCTAGAGTCTACTCCATTTTTTTTAGTCTGATAGTCACCAGACTTCAGTTTGACCGTGGTGGAGTTATGACTGAGCTCGTGCTTAATTTGTGGTCAAAAAAATATAAATCTAGAAAAAGTACATGTGATTGTAACTTCAAAGCATTTTATCGATTCAGTAAAGAAAATCTCAAGTGGCTATTTAATCACTTTTTTCCACTACTAGTTTTGAAGTTGATAATTATTGCTTCTTCTAGCCAACTGAGAAGTTGAATTTCTCTATTTTCTATGATTAACCTAGGTGAATAATGGACAAATTCAAATATTTTGAGAATTCAGGGATAGTAGTTCAACAAAAACTTGTGCAACATAATTTTATATACCCAGGAGATTGTCTCTAACGTATTTGCTGCTTGAAATTACCTATCGAGATAAAATTATTTGAATAAAAATGACATTAGTTTAAAATTCGCGCTCAACCAAAAATGACTGATGACATAACGAGTTCATTATATATCGAAAACTGACAGTGTACTTATCAGTCAGACGACTGGTTAAACGCTTTTCGAGGTGTGTTTGTGAATTATTTCTAATTTTTGTCTTAAATTTGGCTATAGTTCATTTAAAAACCAGGAGTAATTTGAAAAGTCTCACGCACACCACTTAAAGTTACCAAATTAGTTACTAAGGGGTGTGTTCCGAAATAGTCGTGTTCAAATCTATGAAGTATTTCCTTGATTGACTTGACGGGGAAACTAGCTAATCGTAGGTAACCCTTATGTACTGAAAATTGTTCTTAAGATGTCGAGTTGAGATGAGATGTAAACAAACCGAGTATTCTTTTATAACCTGTAAAACTTTTGTATTATTTTGATTGTTTCGTATTTGATGTTCTTGAGAGATTAAATTCAAATCACTCCTCATGGTTTTTAAATAAGGTATATTAGTGGAAAAAACTGTATACAGGGTGATTCATTAAAAATGTCCAATCTCTAAACTGTAGATTCTAGACCTCAAAAGATGATGATTCTGCTCAACATACCTTATGCAAATATTGCTAGTTTCCGAGATACGGGGTGTTCAAAGTTTAAATTTAAATTTTGATTTTCGCAATAATTTTTTGTTTTCACAATTTCTCTTTGAAAATTGGCAATTTTACATTTTTTGGCATGAGGAATCATAATTCGCACTCTAATTTAACATTGCTAATAGAGGGCGCTAGTTACACTTGTTTGTGTTAATTAAATCAAAGTAAACTTTTTTTGGGCTGAACTTACAACTAAAATAATAAAAAAATATTAAAAAGCGTTAAATTCTACGAAAAAAGTTACTCTTCTTTGATTCGTGTAACTCAATCGGTTATCGAGTTATTTGCTTCTAAAAAGTTTAATAAATTTTTATTTTTTCACAAAAAATTTTATTATACCTTAAATATGTAAAAATAACAAATTTGTAAGCAAAAATAAAAAATTTGTAAGCAAAAATAAAAAAATTGAAAGCAAATGCTCAAAATGCCCACCATTTACTTCAATACACTTGATGATCCGCTTTCGTAAAATTAAAATTTAAATTTAAACTTTGAACACCCCATATCAGAAACTAGCAATATTTGCATAAGGCATGTTGAGCAGAATCATCATATTTTGAGGTCTAGAATCTACAGTTCAGAGATTGAACATTCTTAATGAATCACCATGTATACATTATGGTGTTGAAGACATTTATAAACCTCGCACCTTCTTCTGATCGGGGCAAAGCCTCTCGCGAAATAATGTTGGTGCTCGGTCAATAATAATAGTCTTCACCACCTTGGGTGTATAATATACTATTAGGGTGTAGAATCGGAAGTAACAAGCTGATATAAAAAAATATTTATTTATAATATTTTTGGGCTTCAAGCAAGAGGAGTAAAAGAAGTAGAAAACTCTTGTTTCTAAAGTTATGACGCAAGTTGCTGACCAGATGATAAAAAAATGTGGACGGCTGATTAAGTGTGGACTATTGTTGTAAAATATTTCGTCAATTTTGAGTGCAATTCTGTAATATCCGATAAACACCTATTAGTTAGGGGATTATTGCGTTCCAATTCTCTATGTACATGTTGAAATAAACTATACTAGATTTTCATTGTATTATAGATATATAAGCCTAGTACCTTGTATGCAAAGCAGAAATCCGATGATCTCATCTATCAGCGACATCGTGCATATAGAATGACCAACGAAGTCCTGAATGTGAGTGAATATCGTCAACGTGAATAGTAGATTCTCCGGACATTAGTCAGTGTGTATCTGTTGTGTGCACAGATCACATAGCAGATATTACACAGATCATAAACCAAGTACATCTCAGTTGAGGATGGCATAACATTCGAAATTCAAAACGTCATTGTATATTCAACAACCTGATTTGGTCGTGATTGTAGGTCGGCAGGTTATTACTGTTACTATGTTTGACGTATTATAAATGGTTATTGTGAATAGGTGATAATTTTGATTCATATTTTATTAATTGAAACTAAGTTTGACAAATAATGAAATTAAGGAATAGTATATTGAAGTATAAGTGGATATTAAGGTCTTTAAAACACGCGCGATTTTTCGAGCAAGTGTTTTAAAGACGAATACTTAACGCTATTTTTTTTATTGGTGCACTTTGAAATTATAAATACTGCATTTTCTGCCCGTAAGTAACAAAATCTGCACAAGGCTTTTTTTGGCAAACCTATCAGCTCTGCTAACCTAAAAAGATTGCATACTTACTACTTATCGATCTTATAGAAGAGTTCTGGACCACTGAATGATATTTATGCAGCTTGCCTGACCCTTTCTACAGCCTTTCCGTTGCCCTAAGGATCGCCAGGATATCTGCGTGAAGATGTTTCCCTTTCTCTTGGTTTCCTTTATATATCGGTGAATCGCCATCACTTCCACTAGGCTGATTGATTGATTGGTTCGGCATCAGCATCAAAGGCTTAGAGTCCTCGGCACCTCAAGCCTTAGGCTTTTTGTGCTCTGGGTAATGCCGTTTATGTGAATAGATCAGTAGCCCTTATCAGTCCTCCCACTAGGTCTTTTTTGGAGAAATGCTTTCTTGGATGCTCTTGTCCTAGAAGAATATATCTCCAATGAGACAATGCTTCACATTCACATTCGAAGGTATTATTAGAGGTTGTTTCCTCCTCTTCCATGTACAACCGACAGATAGGTCCCTCCCTATATATGCCGATTGCATAGTGCATAGTGCTTGCTTAGGGTACAATGATCTGAGAGTACTCCCACCACTCTGAGAGTTTTTCGACCAGAAGTTTGCTGTGTTCCTGTTTTAGCACGTGTGTCCAGTACGACTGATGTCTAGTTTTAATCCATCGAGATGTACACCCACCTGTAGCAGTTTTTGATTTACAAATACTGGTTCAGGACCAGTGAATGAATTTTCAGTCCCTAGTTTTGCTAGGGTGTCATTGCCTACAATACCCTTGTGCCCCAAAACCCACTTAGGAGTTACTCTATTATGGTTTGCCAGGGTTAATAGTTTTTGTAGGCAGATCTAAACTGATCTGGGAACATGCTATCGATATTAGTGCTACCTGAATATCTCAAGTATCAGGACCTTTTGGCCTCTATACCCTCTTTCGATATTTAATTGCAAACACGTGTCGATAGCTCAGACTTTTGTCTGGCAGATGCAAACTTAGGCTAGGCTGAATTAATTTTTCAGTTTTTCTGTTGTTCGTTTTTGAATTTATTTCGACTGCCAGTTTATCTATTCCTCATTGTTTTATTTTTTATAACGTTCCGTTCTTCATGACATTATATAGGTACTTTATAAAATAAATAATATTCAGTATAACACCCATTCAAAAACGGTCATTAACCTTATATTTTCTTTGAAAAAGTTTCTACCCTAACTCCATGCTCATTGAACTAAAACAAAAGCCGAATTTTAACTTATTGGGGTGGTTGAAGGAGGTGTAGTTCTCATTGAACGGGGACCGCCAGTGTCTCCACACCCCTCGGAGATTGCAAACTCGAACCACGAAGCGAATTGATTTCTCAAAGTCATTAGTTTAAGTGAAGCTTAAACTCGCGCCTTGGTCGTAATGTTTCAATCGTAAAACAAACAGTGACAAGTATATGACTGATTTATTCTGGTTTTATTGTTTTCTGTTTAAATGAAATTACTCGAATAAATCATGTCCTTTTTATTAATTTTATTGTAGAAAAAATTTACGTTTGTTAACCTAACTTCTGAATGTACAACAGTTTATATTAAATAACTCATGAAATTTGGAAGCTGAGTTTGAGATGTACATCAACGACAGTGTAAAAAAAAGGATTTAATATATAAAAAGAATATAACGTAGCAACGAAAAAACTGGAAAGCGACAGACGGTATCCTGTCTTCTCTCCTTCAATCCTTGCCAGCTCGGAGGATTTGATCTTTCATTCGCTCCTTTAACAGCTAGTTCATCGCGGATTTTGATTGCTATGCTAAATTAGTAAAAAACTAACATTAAACTAAGTAACTTATAGAAAAATGACGTTTTAATTCACACTACGACAAGCGATGGTCGTACTTAGAACTACCTTGTTTTATGCGCATTCGTTGTCTTTTGTTGCTATTAAAAAATGCGCGACATTTAAAATAATTGTACAACTTTGACTGTGAGGTGTCAACAGATATATGATTGAGTACTTAAAACCTTCCCTTTTGGGGGCCTGAACCCTTTTGCGGAGTCAGCTTCCATGTAATATTGGAAGAAATAGGCAAAGCCGAGAAAAAGAGAAGATCTGACCATTGGAAAGATCTGGTAGGGCTTAGCAAGGGCATATCTAGGAAGCTTGTAGGGGAGGGGCCATTAAAAAAAGGTGAAAAAATAAAAAAAAAACAATATTTTTAAACTTAATAATTAGGGTTAAAAATAATGAGGGTACCACGATCAAAAGTTTCGTTTGGATGCCAAAATAGGCCTCTGAAAATATGAGCCATTAATATCAATATTAAAGTTGGCCTCGTCTCAATTTTTGATTTCCCATAAGAATAACACGGGAAAAAAGTTTTTCTTTCTTATGATTTTCATAAACTAATAAATGATAAATTGTACTGCAATGCCCATTATACATTTTTGTAGAGCGTTCAATTCTCTACAAAAAAGGTCCGATGTCATTTTTCGATAAACAACTCAGTCGGAAGTTATTTTATGATTGATGATGTTTTAACATGGTGCAGTAATTATTCATATAAAGAAACTTTGGAATATTTCAATACATTAAAAGTCGCCAATGATGTAGCCGAACGAGGGATCGTTTTGATGATTGATACAAGTCCTGTTAGACAGCCTGCTATTGTCTAACATTTGTATGATGACACTTTTCTGAGTAAGTTTTGATGGAAGAATTCTGGGTATGTAAGAAGTCTAAAAATTTTTTTCCACTCCAAGTTTATTTGGCAAAGCTTGATGAGGTGGCAAGTGAAGGTTCTGATAAAACCAACTGCGGCACCCTCCTTCGTAAAGAAGCATCTTTTTTCCTGCCATCCATATCAGCATGGCCCACACTAAAGACATTTTGTTGCGTCTTCCTTCTGTGCGTGAGAGAACATCAACAAAAACTAACTAAAATCGACAATAAAATCCAAAATACATACAGTTTACGTTCCCTATCAGCTTAAATCGAAATCTAAAGTTATTTAACTGAAGAATAATTATAGAATTTTATTCGTTTAGTCTTTCAATATAATTTTTTGGTTATTTGCAGCTTAATATATCATATCACCTAGGTACCAGGTACTACCACAGTATAGGAACGAACCAGTATGTTATCTCGTGACGTGTCACTCCCGAGTTCTCTGTGACCTACAACGTCGTTCGGATGAGTATCTCATCCGGCGTCCAGTGCTGTCGCGATCCAACCAAAGTGCAAGTGGTGAATTTACGAATAACATTATTTATTATACAGGGCTTATATTTTCACGGCTTTTTGGACATATAAACATTATTATTTTTATAGTTTATAAGCATTTTTTTGCAATGGATACCATTAAAAAGAAGAAAACGGGTAATGTGTGTGTAAACCAATAAATATTTGGTATAAGACTATTGTTTTACTTACTCATCAGTGTACTGATCTACAATATTCAAGATAAAGCATTTAACACGTTCAAGTCATTTTAAAACTTATGGTACCTACGCCTATGGAAAAGTAAAGCGATCCGTTCAAGGTCATCAAAAGCTCTGGCAATTTATGAATGAAATTTATAATAGTAATACTACTGGTTGGTTCCTATACTGTGATACTACTATTTATATTACCTGCACTTGATGCATAAAAAACAAACAAAAAAGTAGATGACTTTAATATTGACTGGCTTTTATTTTGCGGAGTTTGTTCTATAATGTATAAAAATCCAATTACAAAACAATAATATAATATACAAACATCAATTTTCTTATTCCGATAGATGGCTGGGTTTTAAATATTCTGCTTGAGTTAGCATATAGGTCTAGTATTTGTTGCACTAAATCAGCATGGGTGATAATTGGTCTTACAACGGTTATATTAACCAGTAGATCATTTTCCCTAACAAAAGCGGCAAGCCCAGAGAGCTCTTATTGGTTTATAATATATGCAAGGTGTGCCACGTGTTTCTCCTATCAAGGATGACTCCTAGTGTTTTTTCCATTTATGTTCTATTGTTTATATTAGCATTATTTTCTATTTTCTTCTGGCTTATTATATATTACTTGTTTCGTTCACTTCCAAACTACTTATATCTACTCCTTAGATATCTCTTCCATTCCATGTTTTTCCATCGATCTACCCCAATATATTTTAAAGATGTTCCATTTAAAATCAATCAATCAGATGTTCATATAAGATTTTTTCCCATAATAACATCAATAAAGGTTGGCAAAAACCTACTCTTTCGTTTTTCTCTTATTTTTTGGGAACCAAACAACAATAATGTTTTTTATTTTTTATGTCGACGTTAAGTAATGCCACAAGGAACTTACAGAAGATATTTAAAACCCACTCTTATTCTATATTCCTTTAAATTGATGAAAATGAAAATTCCATTTAATACTGCACATATTGTTATCTACAGTCTCTTATCATTTCGGAACTCTTCAACGTCGTAGTTACCCAATCCATCCAACCCGCTGTACTCGTACGTCTTATATAAATTGGGGTAGGCCATGGAAATTGGTTAGCTGACTGCCGCTATATACTCGACAAATTACCCGCACTGAGCAAACACTTACGTAGACATTATTGTGAAATATTCCCTGCGATCACGTTACGTCACGGAGAGGAATACGAGTGTACACGGAAAACATAGAAGGCTGGGGAAATGATGGAAATGAAAAACAAGGGCGGGCGAGAGAAGGAGAGAGGGTTTATTCTACTGTCTCCACGTTTGTTCGATTCAGAACCGTAATATATTTATTTCACAGACTATCAATGGTTCCTGTAAAATTGTTTTTTATACTATTAACGCCTTACATAGACTGGTTTCCATACATTTTAATTTATCGTATCAATTTTCAATAAGATTCTTTTTATTAATTCATATCTAGGTTTTCCCAAATATTGAAATCTCCAGCAAGCTCAAATAAAGTACGTATAGGATTTTTACGATAAAAAGACGATGATGTCATTTTTAATTACTTTCCTGCTTATCAGAATAAATATTAATTTACCAACCGTGAATACAATTTATCCTCAACAGCCAGGGCAATTTACAGCTAACCTATTGGCAAAACTTCAAGACGTTGTTAGATCAACTGGTAAATTCCCCAGTTTGTTTTGACGTTTATTGACATTCGGTCATTGTCTAATATTTACAAGTTTTTTTGGTGCTTTTAAATTCATTGTTTCTTTAAGATTAAAAAAACAGTTATTTTCATAACTAATTATTTAGGCAAATCTGCAGTGTGTAGTTAATAAAATGTCGAAGCAGCTGAACAGTAAATGTCAAGAGATGGTAACATCTTTGTTACGCTATTTTGAACAAGAATGCCGAAATTGGGGCCCACTTCTCCCGCTTACTGCTGTAAGAGACGTACGTAATAGTATTCGCTATTTGTATCCATTATTATTAAGAACTGTCAGATTGACTTTTCCAGTTTTCGTTAAGTGAAGAAGAAAACTACAGCTTGGCAACATCACAATATTTTGTTTTGCAACGTCATCGTCTTTTTATCGTAAATAAACTGGGTTTTCTCAAATATTGAAATCTCCCACAAATTCGAATAAAGTACGTATTTGAAGTTGTCGCAAACGAGAGGAAATCGAGTAGGTACTTTCATTTTGCAGAATTTTTTCCAACCAATTGATTGCTAACTTGAATATATTATATGTGTGAGTTTAACCCTACACGGAAAAAAAAGAATCGTTGTATCAAGTAAAATTTATTTGGATCAATTAAATTAAAGTGTCATATATGCACGACAAAATATTATTTTGGAGTAATTAAAATAATTTCTTGGTTTTAATGCAGGTTAAAGTATTGATGCAACTAACTGTTTGTTGACTGAACCAAATATTTAGTCAACCGGACCATTTTCATAGATTATTTTGATAAAATTATTGCTTCAACATAGTGAATATTTTGTTGAATTGAATCTGAAAAATGATCAAATCAATTGAGAAAAATAATGATTCAGTCAATTTTTTTGTTGAACAAATTATAATAAATGATCTAATGAACAAACGTTATCGTCATATCAATTTTTTTTTGCTTGGTTTGAAACAAATTTTGGATTCAGGTGAAGAATTATGTTGTTAAATTGAATAACAAAATTACTAAATCAACGAAATTCATAAGCAAATTAAGAAAATTAATTGCTTGCGTTAATTTTGAGAATTTATCTGATAAATTAAATATTTTAGTTGAAAAGTATAATATGTTGATTGAACTTGAAATGCAATCAGTTTGATCAACTGATTGCTAATTTTAATATAAAAATTAAGTTGGCATAACATACTGAGTGCTTTAAAAAAGAAAAGTTAAATATACTTCATAGCATTTTATTTAAAAAGAAAAAACAATAACAAAATAAAATATTAATTTTCTAAAACATAAAATCAAACATCCGCTAACTGCATTTCTTTTCAACCGCAATAACTTTTCCATAAATTGGAACCAATCCACTTGCAAATTCACTAAAAGGGCATCAGGGAAAATCAAATCATAATATATGTTGATCTACAAAGAAGTAATAAAAAAAATAAATAGAGTTAAATGAATGTTCTAAACAAGCATAAAAGAAATTCTTGAATTTTCCAATATAAATATACGAAATGCAGCCCCAATGAATGTCATTGGGGCATATCATGTCCCTTTCTCAAACACTGAATTTAGGTAGCACTATACTATAACGCTTAGAATTAACAATTTGCAAGTTAATGATGATGAATATAAGAAATTTAAAGTGAAGGTAATGACTCATTAAATACCTTACATTTCCAATTAGGTAGGTTAGGTTAGGTAGGATCATAGCAAAGTACCGTAACTTTGTAAAACAGACATTAGGTACTTACTGTTTAAAACCGGGTTTAATCTCAGTTTAAATTCATGTTTCGTTTAGAATGTGATGTATGCGATTTAAGATACAACTGATACAGGACAAACTACCTATCATCTTAAAACAAAAATGAACATTTTTTCGGAAGAAACGAGATAATATAATATTTGTAAATACATAATTATATTTACCTGAATAATCCGCTAATCCAGAACAATTTCCAGACAACAGGTTATCACTCACCTAACGATCTAACTCCTATCTTAGAACAATATAAAATGAAGAATGAAGTGAAAACGTTGTGATAGATAGAAACAGGACAATCTACTAAGCAACAACATTTTGAATGAAACAGATAATCAGTCGATACAAATATGAAATTATTCCGATTGAACTATTGCATCTATTGAAACAAACAAGAATAAATAGTTCAAATTGACTGTTGAAATTGGTTACTTCAGTGATTTTAAGTTTCAAACCAATTCATTTTTTGTTTAAAACAATATAGTGTACATGCTTGATTGAAAAGCAAATAATAAGGTTGAATTAATATTATTATTCGCTTAAAAGGAGTTGAAAAATGCTTCATTTGAAAAAATTTATTTTGAACCGAGCGAATTCACTTGTTTGAGTCAACCAAATATTATAATTGAGTTAATAATATTATTCGCTTAAAGTAAGTTAAAATATATTTCATTTGACAAGTGTATGTTTGAATCAAGCGTGTTAATTTGTTTGATTTGAATGAATCATTTTTTTGAGATAATATTATAATACTTTGATGTAAATTAGGAAATACTTCACTTGATAAGTTCATTTTTGATTCAAGAAATTTCTAGGATTACATCGACAATTCCATTTTGTTTCAGCAATTTTAATATTTCGTCGGACGAATACATTCAGTATTTGATATGAATGAAATTTAATTGAGTTAATCAAATAAAAGTGACTAAATAAATTTAGTTGATATAACATATCTTTTTTTTCCGTGTACCTGTTCCGAGTCTCACTATACAGTCTGGGGTATTTCCCAGTTGCAACAATACAGAAATTTGATTGAACTTTTTGAAGAAGATCTACGTAACCTAATCTCCATACAATAACAGAGCTGACATGACACATGGTGCGAGTGATTCAAATAATTTAATTCTAGGCAATCATGTATAGACCTTAGCTTAGCCTTAGTCTTAGCAAAGAGTCTACTGTGAAATTATAGAGTTGTTTGAATAACCCACTGAAGCAACAAGAAGGAATTGGATCCAAATACCATTACCAGACTTGGGAAGAATGCCATTCATTGGTACACAGCCGGCTCAAAAACAATATAAGGAACTGGGATAGGAATGTTCGGGCCAGGAACCAAACACCCTGAAAGCCTGGGAAAATCCCCAAGTATCTTTCAAGCGGAAATCCAAGCCATAAGGAAGTGCGCCCAGTTCAATATTGATAATGTATACAGGAGACAAAGGATTATCATAATGTCGGATAGTCAAGCAGCCATTAAAGCACTAAGCTCTTGTGTAATCAGTTCCGAAATGGTGTGGGAATGCCTGGACAAACTTAATGAACTAGGCGAGAACAATATAGTCACCTCACTATGGATTCTAGGACACACTGGCATGTATGTATGTATGTATGTGTGATTTTTGGGGTGACATTCACTGAAACCTAAAAGGTCTATTCTGCCCCCTTACTTCTACTCAGTTTCTGAGGAGAGTCTCAGAAACTAGTAGTTCCTTTAGTCCTATTTCCCGGAGGAATTTTAGGATGTCTGCAGGCTTCAACTTAGGCAAATGTTCCTCTTCTATCCAGTAATCTCCCAGGTGCTGTTTTCTAGGATTCTGGAGTGCTGTGCAGTTGGAAAGTATGTGGATGGAGGTTTCTTTTTCCATTCCACAAAATCTGCATTCTTCTTCCTCCACTATTTTGAGCTTTTTCAGGTGCCCATTCAGGCGACAATGTCCCGTTAGGATCCCTGTCAAAACTCTTAGCGCAGTTTTACTTTGACTTATGCATTCTTTTGATCTCAACCCAGAAGAGTCTTTGATTGTATAAGCCCTACTAGATCTTTCCAATGGTCAGATCTTCTCTTTTTCTCGGCTTTACTTATTTCTTCCAATATTACATTGGAGCTGATTCCGCAAAAGGGTTCGGGCCCCCAGAAAGGTATTTCAGTCCCCCTCTTTGCTAGTTCATCTGCTATTTCATTTCCTTCTATTCCAGTGTGTCCTGGAATCCATAGTAAGGTGACTATAATATTCTCGCCTAGTTCATTGAGTTTGTCTAGGCATTCCCACACCATTTTGGAACTGATTACACAAGAGCTCACACATTATGATAATCCTTTGTCTTCTGTATCCTTTATCAATATTGAACTGGGCGCACTTTCTTATGGCGTGGATTTCCGCTTGAAAGATACTTGGGGTTTTTCCCAAGCTTTCAGAGTGTTTGGTTCCTGGCCCGAACACTCCTATCCCAGTTCCTTCTATTGCTTTTGAGCCGTCTGTGTACCATTGAATGGCATTCTTTCCAAGTCTGGTAATGGTATTTGGATCCCATTCCTTCTTGTTGCTCATTTCCGTAACGAATTTCTTTGAAAAGTTATATTTTTTCATCATACCGTCTTGTGGCATGTCCCAGGTTGTCTGATTTCTAAGAAGTGAGGAGGTGTTTTTTTTAATGATTCCCTCTCTACTTAGTCTGTATCTTGTTCTTTCTGCAACACTTTCCACCACCATATGTAAAGGGGTGAGGTTGAGAATCACTTCCATGGCTGCCGTTGGGCATGTTCTCATTGCTCCTGTAATGCATATACAGGCTAGTCTTTGAATTTTGGAGAGGTTTTCTCTCTTTGTCAATAGGCTAGTTCTACTACACCAGGCAATGGCTCCATAAGTGATGATTGGTCTCACTATGGCAGTGTACATCCAGCTTAGGATTTTTGGGTTACAGCCCCAGTTTGCTCCTGCCAGATTTCTACACACCATTATAGCCATTTTTGCCTTGTATGTAATCTCCTTTTCGTGTTTGTTCCACAGGAGTTTACTGTCTAAAGTTAAACCTAGATACTTTACTTTTTGTCTCCATTCCACTCCATATTTTAAACCGTTTTGATTGAGAAAATGTTGAAGATAAAAATAAAAAGTTCATGATTATATTAAAATATTTCAGGCTTAAACGAGTTCGTGGCCGAAGTGTTGAAAACCCCGACCGCATTTGTGATAAATAAAAGAGTCCTCTCCTGTAAACGCTCCCCCTTTCATACATATCCCCATAACCGTCAAACTTAGTTATTTTTCCACTCACATACAGGTCTCGTGTCTCTGCCACCGTGTTATCATCCTGGTCGTAGCTGCTCCGAACTGTTTTGGTGTACACTAAAGCTGGTGTTTATTGAATTTATGCCCATTCTTTGAGCGTTTTTTCAACGAATTTTAGAAACCACAGATTCGGAATTATGTAAAAGAGGGTAAATATGATGCTGGGGGGTGAAGATTACCGAAACGAGAAACATCATTTTTTGTGTGTGAATGTTTTCGTGATTTATTTATCATTTTATTGGGTTATTACAAAAACAAATTAATTGTCGTGACAAACACATATTTAAAAAGTGTATTAGGCAGTAAATAAAAAAAGTATATTGCGTTTACAGCACTCTACAGGGCTGTTCACGACAACAATTACATACGATAGATTTATTACTATTACTAATGACATTTAAATTATCCTTCACTGGATATTGCAGAAATGTTAAGTCTTCCCTTTGATAGGAGATTCAGTCCTTCTCAGGGTTTAATTGAAAAATAAGCAGGTGAATTGACGGTCGCTGTAGGGACAGCTGTGGCTATGCACGGAAGAATGGTCATTTAGTTAACTTCCGCAATGTTAGTGTATTTTTCTTGTGTGTGAACTTCAGGTACTGAAAAGTTTTTTTCACTGAAAAGTACGTAAAGTAAGTAATCGAGGGATTAAGGCAGGGTGGAGCTCTAAGTCCTACTTTATTCACTATTTCCATGGATTATATAATAAAGCAAACCGATAAACAAATACTGGGACTTTCTGTAGGTATGAAGCAACTTAGACCAATTGAGATATTATGTGGGTGAGTATTTGCTGACGATCTAGTTATAATGACTAATACTGAGATATTCAAGAAGATATAGCCATATGAAACAGAATGTATAAAATAAAAATAAATGTAAATAAAACAAAAATAATGATGATAGCAAACAATCAAGGAAAGTTGAATATAAGAATTAACGAGAGTATAATTGAGCAAGCTACCTACTTTCAATACCTACTAACAATTGACAGCACTGGTAACCAGGAAAGATATATTATGGAAAAAACAGATAAAGTCATAAGAACTTACCACATGGCGGAACCTGGATTTATTAATAAGAAGGAAATCTCAAAAAAAAACCAAAATGACATTTTTTAGACCGATACTCGCTTCTGGCAGCTGAACGTGGGCACTGGACCAAAAAATGTAGAATAAGGTTAGTTCCCGTAGCAAGTTTCTAACTGTTATGGACATATTGAGTCTGCGCAGTATCAGAGTTCAGGCTCTACTGGCACGCTCATTTGATACTGCGCAGACTCAATATGTCCATAACAGTTATTAATTTGCTACGGGAACAAATCTAGAGAATACAAGGTATAGAAATAAAATATCTGAGATCTGTGAAAGGAATAACAAAAGGTGACGAGATAAATAATGTACAGATAAGAGAGGAGCTAGAAATAAAACTCTTGCTAGATTATGTAGAAGAAATACAATTATTGAACTGGTGGGGACATCTACAGCGAATGAAGGATACTAGATAGACTAGTTAAGAATGCATGGGAATCAAAGTCGATTGTTAAAAGAGACAGAGGTAGACCAAAAGAATTCTGGGAATCCTGGGATAACAATGGAAAGGAAATAAGATAGAAGCAAAACAATTAGCAAAAATAGAAAATAACGTAAAACTTTAGATGATGAAACTTAAATGAAATCTTAAATATCCCCACACCGAACGGTAGGAAGTAATTTATACATAATTATCAAATCCTTAAAACTAGATACCGAGTGAATGAAATATTGTGAAATGTACTTTACCATACGTTTACTGAGTATTTAATAAAACGATGAATTCGACTCTAGTGGTCGACAAAATATCATTAGAAATTACATAACGAGACCCTAACCTCAAAATTTCACTTTGTAACTAAGTTCAAAGGTAACTCTCCTGCGGATTGGAAATTACGTAGCCATTCTTAAGTCTCCGAACATAGCGAAACCGACCAGAATTTGTTGTCTCCGTTAGTAACTAGTGAACTTTAAACCACCAAACAAGCTCAACAAAATCAATTTTCTACCCCTAAATTCACCTCGCATCCCCTTTCAACAGGAAACTATTAATATTTGCAGTCAAGCGCAGTGTTAACAATGTCCATTATATACGTCGTAAGTCTAACTAATATCGAGAATGTTCCTTTCATGCGGAAAGGAATTCTCCATTTAATAGTCCGATGTCAAAGTAAGTTATTTAACTACTATTTTTATGTTAATAAAAGTTATATTTTGCATATGAAGAAATTTCGCTACTTGTAAAGTATTCAGAAAAGTTGTTCTCTCTCTCTTCAAGTCGCTCTAGCTGTCGAAATCATTATCTATATTAGTATACACTGTGGTACGAAATAAAGGACCCGACATCTCCCCATTGAGACGTCAGGATTGGATAGGACTGGATTTATATCTTTTTTCCTTTACGAAGCACACCCAGGTAAAGCTTAAAGTACTTGTCATCTAATTTTTTTGGGTGTTTGTGCTCTTGGTTGCACCCTTTTACATGAAAAGACTAGTTGTGTTTACCAGTCTCAACAGTCTTATCAAGATCTTTCCTTAAAAAATTCCTTCCTAGGAAGCTCAAGTTCCAGGTTATAATATGTGAGCAACACCAATAGGTAGATACATACCAATGAAATGCAAATGCTTCCTAATGGTGCGTCCAGACAGAACGCGCCGAACCGCGCAAAACATTTTGCAACGTTGCATTCCATTCAGTGTGGACGGGAAAGTGCGCACAAACGCGCACTAACGATCTTTTTTGGGCGTGTTCGTTGTTGTAAGACTATCTGTTTAACGAGCAATATTCACCACAAAATAAAAAAAAACCAATCTCTCGGGTTGGAACACTGACGAACAACTTTTTGCTGCAGAGCGGAGCAGCCAGTTTGGACGTTTCTCGCGCAAAGACCAAATTCGTTCGCTAACGTTGCTACAACGTTCACAAATGCTCAGCGCGGCTTGGCGCAGTTCGGCGTGCTTGGTCTGGACGCACCTTTAGAGTGCTAACCAGTGAGTAATCTTGGCCCTCTTTTCATTTGACACCTACTTAGGTTTCATATTCCGTTGGTCATCGACTCTGAGGGTTTTTCAACTGAGAACTTGCATTATTTCTGTTTAGTGGCACTTGGCTCCAGTACGTCTTATGTTTCGTCAATTATTCAACACACCTCTATATGTAGTATCTTTATGAGTTTAGTTAACCTGAAAGAGGTTTGACAATGTCGAAAAATGTAGGGAATTTTTTGTGTGAAATTTCTTTTTTTCCAGAAAAATAATAATAAGCTACTGATTACCATATTTATTCAGCAATACATTTTTTTCTGCAAATAAACCCATTTTTATTAAAAATTGTACCCTGCATATGAAACAAGTTCATCAGAATCAATTAAAACTTTCCGACAACAGAGAGTTTTCAACAACCGCTCTCTATTTCTGAACAACTTAATCATGTCTCTAATAATTAAACCACTTCTTAACACCTCCTCGTATACCGTATAGAGAAGTATCTACTCATAATACACCGAGGTCACCCGCTCCATTCAAACTTCTGCAAATTATGTGTTTGGACTTTAGAGCCATAGTTAAGCTAGATTGAGTTGAGAGCAGGTTTCGATATTACGTATTGAACCTTTCTCGGATCTTGGAAACTCAGAGACGTGTATTTTCTTTGTTGTTAGTAAGTGTGATTGTTGGAATTCCAGACACAATTTGCAATGGGGTCTTCTCTTATTTATGATTAAAAATCACAATATTATGTTTCCAACAGAAAACAATTCACCCCCAATCATTTCTCTGTATACTCGAATAAATTATGCTGGAACTTGCGACGCAGCTTGCAAGCACACAAACATTTTAGAAAATCTTGAGCCATATCATTATAAAAGCGGATTTTTAACCATTAATTTTTCAAAAACTATATAATAATTTGAAATTTTGATTATTTAACCGGCAAGTATGCTGAATATATGCAAATAAGGAGGATATGTTACTGAAAAAGTTAGTGTTTTCAAATTTTGAAATTTCCATATTTTCGACCGCAGAAACCTTCAATCTTCAAATAAACTATCTGAATAACCCTCTGTACTGACAGAACACTTTGTTTGCAACCAACATCTATATCGATTCTCCCATAACAAAACAAGGATACTAATACACATAGGAAAGGTCACAGATTCCAATAGCAGTGCCGTACTGTGTGAGGATTTAAATTTAAAAAACATATTCATTCATTACTCAAAGAATGAATTTTATTTTGGATGCCTTCGATATTTAATTATAAAAATGTATAGTTACACATTAGGTTTGTTCCAGCAATAAGTTGCAAAATAGTTCTAACCAACGAGGTAAAAGAAAAAGGAGGGAGGTTAAGCGTGGTAGTGATTTAACCAACTTTCGACGGAAGTCGCCATATTGAGAAGCCACATTAGTGATATTAGTCATCAATTCTTGTGTCAACATAGATAACCTTAATATACTGAAATGTGTCACTGAAAAGCCACGTTGAAAAAATAGTGATTTTCAATATTAGAAAGGTTATTTATGAGTATCAATATGAATTTAAGTTGATATTGAGTTGTACAATAGTGTTTGGAGACTGCTTTTATCCAATAATACCACCTCAAAAAGATGCATGTGAGAGTTTTTTGTTTCCCCTAATTGAATTATCTAATGTACGCATCTGGTTTGTTCACGTTTCAACGGAAGTGGGCCATATTCAGAAGCCACTTTGATAGATGATTCTTTATACTGTTATGTTCTCTCTTTTTGGAACTTCAGTTGTTTACGTCAGGTTATGTTTGAGCGACTGGGGGGTCGCGACGCAAAAGATCTGACCGTTACGCGTTACGTTACGCTATGTTATGTTACGTTGCTTCGTTATGTGCCTTGCTTGCGTGCTTGTGCTCTCTCCTGAGTCTCTCTTTCGTTTACGAAGCAGCGATTCATATGCTTCGGCCGGGATTCGAACCCGGCCCGCCCGCGTGGAAGGCGAGCATTCTACCACTGAACCACCGATGCTATATTAAAATTCTATGCAAAGCTGGTATTCGCAGTGCTGGTGATCTACTTGAATTTGTTCGAATAAATTTTTATTATTATTTCCATAATTTTTTTTGCGCGATTGATCTTTTTGTTTATTTACAGCATCGGTTGTCAGGACGGTAGGTTGTGTTTACTGGTTTCTAAGTTTAACACGTCGGTAAGTGATTTACTTACCGTTCAGACGTCGAACAGTAATAAATAGCATAAAAACAATTCCACAAAAATGCAAAATATATTTTAAACTGATCGAGAAGTATAAATGTCACTTTTGACATTTCGTTCATTTCGAAGAAATTTAAATTATTTTATTCGGAATTTATTTCAATACGATCGCGCAAAAAATGGTATAAGCATCTCGAACGTTAAGGTTAATTACAACGTTTGCATGTAGATTCCTCTCGTAAAGTTGGACAAAAAATTATGATGATTAAAGGGTCTAGCACATTTACTTTTCGAAATACAGGGTGATGAAATTTTGAAAACTTGAATGTTTTAATTCGATAACTTAAAAATGGATGGATAAATTGATTTGACATTTGGCAGGTTGTTTTTAAATGTAAAAGGGCATATTTTGATAAAAATAGTAGTTTGTGCAACTAGTGTGGATATGATGGCCATATCGCACGAGGACGAAGTTCAAGTGCGATATGGACAATCCACACGAGTCGAACAGCATATTTTTTCTACGACCCACTTGAGAAAAAATCAAATGAATCAAGTGACAAATTATGAAAAACTACAAAAATCCGAACGTTATGAATTTTCCACCCTTGGACTACTAGAGAATACTTTCCGCCGTATTTTTAGTGTTCATATTCTTTCTTTCTGTTTTCAATAGATAGTGTGTCTTATACTGCTTATTCTAAAATTAAAATTAACTATGTATTAAGTTTTCTAAAAAACACAATTTTATACATCTTCTTATTAGTTATTACATCGTTAAATTTTTTCGTAAAATCTGATTTAACTGACAAATCCTTTAATTAAAATATAACGAGCTTGGATTATACGTTTCTAATATCAACGGAACCATTTAATTCTGCAAATCATCTTCATTATTCCAGTTACTGAATTTTTCCATAACTTCCCAATATAGTCTCTGATTATGTCCTTTATACCTTTATAACGAGGACCTTTCATTCCAGACCCATCCCGTTGAACGAAAATTGTTAATACCTCGAAAATTAATACATACAAATTTTCGACCTGATACCCTCACCAAGAGTATCAAAGAATTATTGTGGAGTCCTTGCACTTACCTGCTGTTAAAATTCGTTCGGAAAATTTACGGCTCCGAAGGGCGTAGGCCACAATCGGAGAAATATAACGAGAATTAACCCCATTATCTCTTACCTTTATTAAGAGAAATAGGGCCAGACTTACGAATGACGAATGTTTTAAGGCACAGACGTGAAAGTATGAGAAATATTTCCGTAAAGGGGTTGAATCACGCGATCTAGTTCACTTTGATTTGGGTTTTACAATTTCATTAGACATTTTAGAGTCGTACGCACCTATTCTTTCGAGCGATAAAACGTTTTATAGGTATTTTTAATGGTCTTATATAGTTCCATTCATGATCTAAGAAACTGACGACTTGACTTGAGATACAAAAAACTATAAAACTTTTCGGATTTACCGTGCAGAGCCGCATAATTCCTGATGAAAAAGAAAAAGTACTACCTAAAGAATGGCTCAAAAATAATAGTTTTCAGGTAATCATTTATTATCCGCAAACAAAATAAATACGAACTCTCATGGTTAATTCTTTTATGGCTTTATTGCATCCCATCTCAGGTCAGGTCAATTTCTTAGATTGTGAGAATAAATATATTATATATGTATGTATTCTAGTATTTTGGGGTGATATTCACTGAGACCTAAAAGATCTATTGTGCCCCCTTACTTCTACTTAGTTTCTGAGGAGAGTCTCAGAAACTAGTAGCTCCTTTAGTCCTATTTCCCGGAGAAATTTTAGGATGTCTGCATGCTTCAACTTAGGTAAATGTTCCTCCTCTATCCAGTAATCTCCCAGGTGCTGTGCTCTAGGATTCTGGAGTGCTGTGCAGTTGGAAAGTATGTGGATGGAGGTTTCTTCTTCCATTCCACAAAATCTGCATTCTTCTTCCTCCATTATTTTGAGCTTTTTCAGGTGCCCATTCAGGCAACAATGTCCCGTTAGGATCCCTGTTAAAACTCTTAGCGCATTTTACTTTAACTTTGCATTCATTTGATCTCAACAGGTTGTAGTCACCCAGAAGAGTGTTCGATTGTATAAGCATTACTAGATCTTTCCAATGGTCAGATCTTCTCCTTTTCTCGGCTTCACCCATTTCTTCCAATATTACATTGGGGCTGACTCCGCAAAAGGGTTCAGGCCCCCAGAAAGGTATTTTAGTCCCCCACTTTGATAGTTCATCTGCTATTTCATTTCCTTCCATTCCAGTGTGTCCTGGAATCCATAGTAAGGTGACTATGTTGTTCTCGCCTAGTTCATTGAGTTTGTCTAGGCATTCCCATATCATTTTGGAACTGATTACACAAGAGCTCAGTGCCTTAATGGCTGCTTAACTATCCGACATTATGATAATCCTTTGTCTCCTGTATCCTTTATCAATATTGAACTGGGCACACTTTCTTATAGCGTGGATTTCCGCTTGAAAGATACTTGGGGTTTTTCCCAAGCTTTCAGAGTGTTTGGTTCCTGGCCCGAACACTCCTATCCCAGTTCCTTCTATTGCTTTTGAGCCGTCTGTGTACCATTGAATGGCATTCTTTCCAAGTCTGGTAATGGAATTTGGATCCCATTCCTTCTTGTTGCTCATTTCCGTAACGAAATTCTTTGAAAAGTTATACTTTTTCATTATACCGTCTTGTGGCATGTCCCAGGAAAGGAAGGTATGTCTTGCAATGAAGACAAAAAGCGAAAAGGAGCTTTTTGCTCGTGGGGGTCGGAGGAAATTTGGCGTTGGCGTTGCCAAAATGGAGGCGACAAATGATAGTTGTTTTATGGTCAAGGTTGGGGATTGGGAGTGGCTAATCGAGGTAGCCATTATCGATGACATTAACTAATAAACATCTAAAAAGATAGTCAAATATAGTTCTGTTATTTTTCTACTAAACCTCACATGCATACTAACCACTACAGTAGAAATAATTCCTGGTGACCTCGACTCTGCGAAAAACCTAAATGTCAACGTTAAATACCATTTATTTGTTCGTAGCTTCAATGAATTTGTTCGACAAGGAGAGATAAGTTTAAAAAAGTGGTATAAACTGATAAATGTTCTGACAATATTTGAAAATATTAACAGAACAATGTAATAGGTTCATGTTCATTGTTAGTTTTTGTCATTTTTGTTTTGTCTCTAGAGTAAATATTTTACCAGGTTATATTAATTGCTAAATATAGTGTTATGTATAAAATAAATGCTGAAAAATTTCATCTGTATATTAAAATTTACTAAATAAGTATTTAATATAACAAGGAAGATGATTGAATGCATACCACAACTCCTTAAAAACTCCCAGCAGATGAGAAGGTTCATAAGCAATCCAACAACTAAGTCTAGACTGGTAAAAAACTATAATGAATCTCTTAATAGGCTGACAGAGACAATACAGTGTCTCTAGTTTGGGTGCCATGATTGCAAGTAATGGTTAATAGTTTGTGTAAGCAGTTAGAGACCAGTCTAGATCTGATCTGGAGACATGCTAAAGATTTTAGTGCTGCCTGATTATCTTAAAGTGAAAGGATGTTTTGGGCACTACGCCTCCTTTCGATATTCAATTGCAAACACGTGTTGATAATGTAGGTTTCCGCTGGGAATCCTCAACGTGATTCTGGAATGACTATGGGTGCCGGTTCCTTCGTGTCAATTCAGCATTTCAGCCATTCCTGCTTCCACCATAGTAAGCAGAGCCAGAGAGGAAATAATACAAACATTAGAACTACTTGAAATCATCCCAGTAATTTGGCGCTGGTGTTGCCAAAATGGAGGCGGCAAGTCTTAATGCCCATCCCCAATCAATTTAGTGGCGAAGTGGCACTTCGGCACGCGTGCTGGGACAATGACGTTTAAACGTAAGTATCCTCAATTCAATCTCGTGCTGACATGCGCGCCGCTGCAAGCTTTTTCGGTGCGAGCCGAATTGTGT
The DNA here is from genome assembly GCA_910591695.1 of Galerucella pusilla. Classification (NCBI taxonomy): domain Eukaryota; kingdom Metazoa; phylum Arthropoda; class Insecta; order Coleoptera; family Chrysomelidae; genus Galerucella; species Galerucella pusilla. Next base: position 24,977 of record CAJUYI010002218.1, read on the forward strand.
CATGCGCATTTAATCATGGGGAAAATAATTTAGGTATACTAACCCTATTTTATTCTATCATCAAACAAACATACCTACATTATTTTCTAATATCGTAATTAAATTAATTTGTTGTCTTTGATAAGTAGTAACAGCTTTTATTTACAAGAATAATCACAGGTTGAACTTTTTAATTACCTCGTTACCTTAAAATAACAATGAACATGCGCATGTGCGATAACATTCAGGCAGACTGAATTGACAGAATTGAGGATGGGTATCCGTTTCGCAGCACGCGTGCTGAAGTGCCACTTTGCTAGCAGATTGATTGAGGATGTAGCTTTATGGTCAAGGTTGGGGATTGGAACTGGCTAATGAGACATCGAGCGGAAATTAAAGAATGATTAGCGATATAAATTTAAAAGTTGAAACAGGTCGATAGACAATAGACATGTTAAACCTAAACGGAGACTATTGGATAGAAGAGGGATAATTATCCAAATTGCAGACTGCGAATATCCTAAAATGTTTTCGCCAAATAAGTCTAGAAAGAGATCTTTTAGGTTTCAGGGAATGTCATCCCAAATACATACATCCCCAATTAAATAGATACAATGTAGTTTTCCTAGTTTCGTAAAAGAATAGTTTTAATGTTTGGTATAGTGTACTTCATGTCGTTGTGAAGTTTTTACTTGTACTGTGTTCTCAGAAATTATTTCTGAGGATTCCAATTTCATTCATTGCAATGTGTGTACTCATGTACAGTGACCTATAAAAACGCTTTCAGTTCGTTTTTGCCAACAATAAAATTTTTTGTTCCATATACTTTATTTATAGGTATGACTGGTTCTGAATTAATTTATTTCCAACTGAAGTTTTTCCCTTTCTTGAATTTTTCCTTTTCCATCGAAGGAAATAAAAATTAATTGTGGTGATTTTTTATTCGATTCAATTAGGAAGTACGGAGAAAATCGAAATATACTAAAAGAGAGTTGATGAATTAACGGCGTTTAATTGTTTTTTAATGAATTCTCTCCGTGGAAAAAGAAAACCAAAAGAGAGTATTGAAATACTACTACGACTTGGGACAAGTTCAGGTTTTAAAAGATTTTCAGTCGATATCACTTTTAATTGTTCGGATTGTTGTTTTGCGGTGATGAATTTGAATTTCGGAATAAGAATTTTAATTTTTACATTGTCAGGAACAGTTTTTGAAAGTGGAACTATTGAATGTTCCATAATATTTTTCAAATTTAATTGGAATTTTTGCTTTTTGATTGACTAATCGAAATTTTCAAATTTTTGTCCATTAGCCTTGATAGTTGAACATAAAATTTGATTTAAAAATGGTATCCTAATCTTTTTTGGTGAAAATTGAAGAAGCTAGAGGATAATTGCTCGGATTATTTTTTTCACTAGTCGAAATCTGATATTTTGGTGGTTTTAACCAATAGCAATACATTTAAAAAATAAAGCAAAATCCTTTTAAATTTTTGAAGGAAATAATCTTCCCAAATACAACTCGTTCTTCAAATTTTATCACATAATTTTTTATTTTCATCACTCAAACTTGTTTATTTGAGGCAAAAACATTCAAACAAACCAAATTTAGATAAAATCACTCGTTCTACGGATTGTTCTCATCATATTTTTGCCAAATAAACAAGTTTTCGTGGAGAAGAGAAAATTTTCGATAAAATTTGAAGCACTCGTGGTATTACCTTTGATTATTTCACTTAATACAAAATACGCGCCTTCGATTGGTTTAAATATGAGGATTGAAAACACCATGTTTTCGATTTTGTATTTCGGCACCTGATTGGATACATGCAATTTTCCTATCTGTGTGTTTCGCGTTGTCATTAGTTGTTTTATTCGATATTAAAAATCTAGTGACTGACAGAAAATGTCAAATTATTAAAGAAACGTCAGAATCATTGTATCAAGAAATAATCTTGACAAATACAACTCGCGTAATTAAGGATTATCGAACATTTCTTCTCTTTTTCGAAACAATTTGTATTTCGATAATCATTAACACACTTGTTGTATTATTATCGATAATTGTGACAGCTTGATTTTTTTCCGCAAATCGCTAAGAAATTTTGACATTCAAGACGTAAGAAAAGGTCGAGATTTCCTATTCATTTCCTTACTGCAAGGAAATAATATTTCCTTACAGTTAGTAGTGTTCTACATGAATGATTGAAAACACATTGTTTATAAGGAATTAATTTGATTTTGGAGACTTCAATACATTTTAGAATACATTTTTAAATTAATTTGTTATATTTACAGTTAGTACAATTAATAGAATACTGGAGAAAAGTTATTAAAACTAGGTATGAAAAAAGTTTTTTGAAAACATGCGTGGAGGTGAGAATATTTTGTTGAATATTTTCTACTCTAAAAATTTCAGTCAACCGATTTTGTTACAGAATACTGGATTTACCAAGTTCAAATGAGTAGCAACTGTAACCTTTACTGATCTTGGTGCCACATCTGACACTGCTCTATCATTTAACAAACCTATGGATACAATCATTTCATCTGCCAATCGCTGGTGTGGTTTTTTAGTTCGGTACTCCCGCGATTTTTATAAAGTATCCAAATTGAAAACTCTATATTATCCCTCTATAATGTCCAAGCTAGAATATGCAAGTGTTGTATGGAGTCCATTTTCATCAATGTCACATTGAACGGATAGAAGTAGTTCAAAGGCCATCACAACTACTGAAGATCCTTCCAGATAAACTGGTGGCCTATATAGAAGACACGAAGCTTCTGGAATGGAAGTAGGTAGATAAAATGAGTGATGGTACAAATATTTAGTTCAAGTGCCTGGGCTGTTGAGTCCAACCCAAACGTTTGAAGGAAAACTGCTAAGTTTCAAATGTGATGCTGTTTACCATTTAATTAGCGCATGGCACTCAAATATATGTTCGAGAGGCATGGATTAGTAAAATTGAAACATAGACGCGATTATTTTTGGTGTAATTCTTGTATAAAAGATTATAAATAATATAATTTTTTATTTTATTTAATACAAACATACCCGCATCAAGTACTAAGAGTTATTAGCAGGAGGACTTACACAAGTAGTATGTGTTATAGATAATTTTTAAATTTTGTTATACAAATTAATGTCTTTGAAATATTTAATTAAAGCACTTGTGTCTTTGGTGAGCACATCCTTGAACACCGCACTTAAATTGTTCTGTCTTCTATATCTGGAAAATTCGGGACACTCTAAGATGATATGTTTTGTAGAAAGAGTAACATGGCAATGTATACATTCTGGTGCTGGTTCTTTGTTGAAGAGATATTGATGTGTAAGTAGTGTGTGTCCTATTCGCAGGCGGGTTAAGACAACTTGGTCTCTGCGTTTTTCTGGTATTGATAGAACTAATCCGACTTGTGGCTTGACTTCTTTCAGTTTGGATGTCGTATGGTTCCATATTACTTGCCAAGAATTAAATATATGTTTTTTGATTGGATTTAGGTGGTCAGTGTAGGGAATTTTTTTAATGTAAGGTGCCTCTTGTATCTATGTATCTACTGCTAGTTGATCGACTTCTTCGTTTCCTTTTATACCAGAGTGAGATGGAACCCACAGAAATGAAACTTTCTTTTGGGTGAGGCGTATTATTTCCATTTCACTTTTGATTCGTATGAGAATGGGATGTGAAGGGTAAAGTTGTTTTAAGCCAAGTAGCGCACTCAGTGAATCTGTTATGATGAGAAATTTGGTTGCTGTAGAGTCTTTGCACATTTTTAGGGCTTCCAGAATTGCAGTGGTTTCTCCCGTGAATATACTACATTGATTCGGCAGTCGGATGGCAGATTTGTTATTTCCACAGATGTAAGCTGCTGCAACTCCATTGTGATTTTTTGAAGTATCTGTATAGGTTTGCAGGGTTTGGGGGTATTTAGATATAATTTCCTTGGAGAGGTTTTGTAGGAGACAGGGGTTGGTTGAATTTTTTGGATTTTGAGTTAGGGACGTATTAACATCTGGCTTCTGAGACATCCAGGGGGGAAAGTTAGAGTTTTGTTGGAGCGATAATGCAAATTGTTCAAATTCATAGTTAGCGCGTCTCACTCTTTCTCTAAAAGGGAGATTTTTTGTTGGCTTGGTGTCGTATATTCCGTCGGGTGGGGTGTTTTTTGGGAAAATGACTTGGAATGCATTATTGTTGGGATAAGCAGAAATTGTTGCAGTATAGTTTAAGGAAAGGAGTTGTCGACGTAAATACAGTGGGGGTTCGTTTGCAATGACTAGGAGACTGCTGGTTGGGCTGGTTCTGAAAGCGCCAAATACACATCTAAGTGAAGAAGTTTGAATGACATCTAATTTTTTTAATAATGTTTTCTTGGCGGTATCGTAGCAAATGGAACCGTAATCTAATTTACTTCTTATCAGTGATTTGTATAGATTCAATAAGGTGATTGTATTAGCTCCCCATGTTCGGTTTGATAAAATTTTTAACAGATTTATTCGGGATTGGCATGACTGTTGAAGGGCTTCTATGTGTGTTTTCCATTTTAGAGAACAATCTAAAGTGAGATCAAGAAAATTTACTTCTTCTACCCGCGTTAGCGGAGTTCTATATAATTGACTAACCAAATTTACTAGGGATGTTACATTTTTGTATACCTCAATAGAGTCTAGAAATCCTATTACTCTTTACTTACTTTACTTACTTTACTTACATATAAATCGAACATGCAATTATTCAGAAGAATTAAAAATTTATGGTTCAAACTGTGTGGCCTAATCGAAATCGATTGATTTTTATTTGGTCTTCTTTGTGTCCAGTTTTTTGTCGCTGCGGAGCTTAGAGTTGGACATCTATCATTATTTTGCCTCGCGCTAAGCACTTTAGTTTCAATGAAGCGCTAGGTACAGTTTTATTATTAAATCCTTTCGACCAGATTTCGAGTCAAATAAATATTGTGAAATATATTTCATAGGTTCATTGAAAGGGTCAAATTTACTACGAATAGAAATTTATTGTTGAAAACTCAAACCTTTTTGCACCTACATGTCACCCGCCGCTGAAATTAGCAAAGTGCAATGAGACACGAGGTCATCAGACTGAATATTCCCAAGAATCGACCATTTTCCTATTGCAATATCGATTCGATATCGTGTATCGTGATTGTACGACATTTCGTTCTCGTACTATGAAAGAACACGATCTTTGTAAAGACGATGCACTAAATGAAGAGAGTTCTTTGGCCCTTTTACCTGCTAAATGAGCGGAAAGATGCACACGGTTGACGGGTTTGTGTTGTGTTCGTCGTTACATTCACGTGATCCGGGACACTATCTAGTGGCATTTTCTCTTTTAAAAGAAAAATCCATATAATGATAAAGAAGCATTCTTGTCACAGCTTGGCACAAGGTTGTGCATGTCAGCAAACTGAATAAAAAGAATCAACAAACAGTGGTGTAGTGGATAGGTTCACATAACTTTTTACTTTTGTACTGGTATCAAATACTTGGTCGGTTACTGTCAAAATTGTATGTCTGTGGAAAACGGAGGTACCTTATACTGGATATTTTATTTATCCCTGTTCCTTATACATTTTTCTACTTCAAGCTAAACATAAATTGCGATGTTCCCGTACTTGTTGATAAATCACTAAGGCTTAACCAAGACAAACCACAGTGACGCGACATATTCTGTGTTTCTGTTGTCGTCATCTGTCGTTGAAGACGACGACATTAGAACTCAGAGGGACCACAGGTCCACAGCGACGCGTCACGACTACTTCAT
>CAJUYI010002219.1:3476-34820 GCA_910591695.1 Galerucella pusilla
ACTTCAGGTACTTAGTAAGTCCAGGTAATCAGTAAGTCCAGGTACTTAGTAAGTCCAGGTACTTAGTAAGTGCATTAACATTGAATGCACTTTAGGAAAGATAAAGTTAAAGATAAAGATAAAGATAAACAATTAAAAATTCTTGACCTTATCGGTTGATGGTTCACAGGAGAAAAAAAGCTAATTTTAACTACTCGCTATTAAATTGAACCATGCGATGAGCAATCGACATACGTTGTATATTCCTCTCCTGTTCACATGCTCCGCTTCGAGAAAGAATTTAAATATTCGTAGTGTGTTCTTAATTTCTTTCTCTGTATAGGAGAGAAGAATTGATAGATTTGACCAATATCAGTGTATACTAAACCTCACCAACGTAGATTATTCGTCGCACATTAAATGTAAAAATTTTGCCTTTTGAAGCGATCGGTGCTACAGGTTTTCGACGAGAATCACATGTTGATAAGAGAAAAGGACTGGCTACTCGCCGTCCGGTAGATATTTAAATATTACAATGATAGTGGTCAAATATAACGTTACAACTAAATAAATATTTAATTCCCCAAAGTCTTTTTCTTTAAAGTATTCGTCGTTCACCATATACTTTTTCCTAGACACACAAATTATATATTGCAAACTTTACCTTCTGCAAAAATGTTGCATTATGTTGCTTCAACTCTTACTCTGCTGCACGAGTTTTTTAGAAATAAATTGACTTTTTACCAAAAGAATACAAAGTGCAGCTTTTATGAAAACATATAAATTATAACTGATAGTACCTATTTAACCAAATCTTGCATCAACAAAAGTTTGCCAGATATTCTCTTATGTTCAGCTCTGATGCAAGATTTGGCGAAATATTCTCAGTTATAATTTATATATTTTTATAAGCAGCTGAATTTTGTGTTCTTTAGGCAAACAGTCGATTTATTTTTTAAAAAGATAAATTTCTCCATCAACTTGATATTTAAAATTCCCGCTGAATTTTATAGTTCCTGCTGCCAAACTTCAGATGGCAGTTAAAACAGTAGTCACTGCTGACAACATAGGAGTTACAATTCTAGGTTGAAGTATTTTATGACGTTTATTCCATGAACTTTAGTTAAACCACCATTTTTGGTGGTTCAGTGAATTTATGGAGGGTAGAAGTAAGGAGAACCGTCTTGTATGGGGGGAGAGTTGAAAAAGTGTCCAGCTGTATACTGACAATAAAGCTTCAATTATCTGCCAGAGTAGCGCTGGCGTACGAAAAACTCTAATATGAAGATAGCTATTGTAGACGGAGTGAAGTGTGCCGAGTTTAAATATTTTTCAAGACTTCAAGAGTAGTTAGTAAAATACCCGTATACAAAACTTCAACTATTTACGTAGGTAGTCCAAAATAATTTAGTAAATATGGAGACTAGATATAAGGAGCACAAACTTATATAGGAAAAATTTCGAAAAAGTGTCTGCGAAAAGCATCCAATAGTAGATAGCGCGAGAGTAGCAAATTGGCCTGAGTGAAGTATGCCGACCAAGTTAACCTAACAAATCTCCGTCTATATAGTGTTTATCACGTGTTTATGTTTATTTTATAAAAGTTGAATCTAAATTAACAATTAATGGTAAAAACGAGTATTGTGAAAAATTGTTACCGAATAGTAATTCGGTGAAAATATACACCGCTATCTCTGTATTTTTTCTTGCCAAGAGTACGTGAAATAATTTCATGATAACCTTAGCATTGAAAGCAAATTATTATATTTGTCACACTCATTTTGAAGAGTAAGTGGAAGGAGCTCAAGATATTTCCCACCATTTATTTCCATAACAGCACAAATATCACTAATGAACATCAAATGACAAACTCTTGCTGCAGTACCTACCTCTCAAACGAACAGCATCAAGTACAACAGATCTACATCTAGCAACAGGAATTATTAGAAGATCAGGAAGTTTATAATAATTTAATTTATCAAAAATTATAAGAAGAACTGAGCAACTACACAAACTCTGGAGAGTTTTATTTATATATTTTTTTTAAATTTTGCTGCTACCGACGGTTTGGCTATATGTAATAAAACTGAAAGGATTGGAATTTTTTTATATATATGTACATATTGAAGGAAATTTATCAATTACATTAAGTATTTATTGATGTAAAAGTGAATATATTTAATTGTCTTTTTTGGTAACGTTTTTGAAAAGTCCAGTAATCTATTAATGTGAGGGAAACATGTTTTTTGAAAGAGATATTCCATCCATATCCAATACAATAACTCTATAATTTTGTATTTTGTCTACTGATTTTAAGTTTCAATTCAAAATAAACTTTTAAGCGATATATAGATTTCAACTATAGACAAAGAGCTGTGTTGGAAACTGACCCAATTTTTACAAATCAAATAATTTATAAGTGATTACACACATCAATCAAATATACTTACATTGTACCTACAGTTAAATTAAATAACAATAATATTAAACATAGGATTAAAAATTTAAATTTTAAAATCTAACATAACAAAAACATTCTAAAAAACTCTACAGAATACCTGAGAACACTTTTTAGTCAAATACTTTTCCACCTAACGCTTAAACACACTGGCTTCTAACTCCTTTCATCTTACTAAAAAAATGGACCCCATAAAACTCTGGGCCCATCTTGACATCTATGACTACTTCAAGAATTATATTTAATTTAACAAGTTATCTTCTTAATTAAATGTACTACTTGTTTTTTTTAATGTTTCATACTTTATTTGTTGAACACATGTGTATGTTCATTGATATATCTACTAAAAACAAATATGTTCATGTTTCGAACATGAATACTTCCTGTAATATTTGTGATTTTTTCAAGCAATAAATGTTTCCACTATGTACAAATTTTTTATTACCAAAAATGTTTCTCCTATTTTTGATGGACTTCAAGAAAAAAAAGCTGTGTATTTAAATTCTTATTTGAAATAAGTGGTACCCTATATTATGTCATATCATGGTTGTAATAATATAATGTAGGTACTTACCTATATGAAGTTTGATATTCATCTGCAAAACAACATGCAATGTGCTGATACATGTAACAATCATAAATTATAATCAACCATCACATAGACTGTCGAGTACAGATAATGCTTGTATTAGACTTTTCAACAACTTACTAGACACTATCGAAATCAAAGAATATAAAAAAAAGTTCAAAAAGACTGCTTTAGATTTAGCCCTAAATTAAGAACCTTTCACAGCTGAAGAATGTCCTCAGGAGGATCTGTAGGAAGGAAGGAGAATCTACTTTTGCTTTCAAATTCTTTATATAACCTATTTATATTTTTTAAATTCTTCCATTCCACTTGCATGTGTACTAACTGTGATGGAGGATATTATTTTCATTTATAATTGATATGATGAATCCTGTTGATAAAACTGTTTCTATTTTTTTATTTTTATATGTACTAATCATACACTTATTTTACAGAACATATAAATTTTTAATTGTGATATTGTATAGCAAAATAGTAGGACATCACACTCTCTGCAAATTGTTTTGGTACTTTTCAGCATTCCACAACTACCACATCTTCTTTGAGTTTGAAATAGTCCAATCACAATTTGTATATTCCACCAATGCTATCTTGAAATTGTCTTTCTTGGAACAAAAATTAGTGTTGGTTCTTGGTTATTTAAAAGAAGTACCTACCTTCTTCATTTGATTCACTTTCAATCGGATGTGCTGAGAATTACTACTGCACAGCGACACACTCTGAATTCTCTGTGGATTTCATTCATACTTATCAGCATTTTTGAGGCATTATCTGTAACAATAGAAAAAATCAGTGATTGATGGGTATATATTTATGCATAATGTGTAGAAATAATATGTGGAATATTTTTTATTGTTTTCATTACTATTTTGCAACACAATTATATAAATATATTGAAGAAACTTACCTTCAACCAAACATAGCACTAGCTACGCGAGATAATTATTTTTTCCTTGAAATTTGCTAAAACCAATAAGTTAGTTAAAATAAACAAACCATCTCCATTTACATAACCTTAAATAATTTACCATGACATTCCAACTATATCCTAAGGTACCGCAGCGCCACCCTTATTGGACGCGCTGTTACGGACACTTTTTCATACACAGAGATGGTTCTCCTCACCTCTACCCTCCATAAGTGAATTGCATAGTTAACTCATGAGTTAACCAAAATAATTCTTGACTACGTTTCGTACAACACTCTAATAGCTGTGATTGTGGGATAACCATAGACATTAGGTTAACTATCTCAATCTTAAAAATGGCGATACACCAAAAAAATTGACATAAGTAATTGGATAATTTACTATTATAAGTTCAGGCCTAGTGCAGTTCTTCTACTCCCTGCAGTCTGAATGTGGGAAGGAAAAATGTTGACGTTAGAATTCTGCCTATCTATGTTAAAAATTCACAGGGTTTAAAAGGTTTAATAGCACTTCTTTAATACTCCACTGACTTTATTTTTATTTTAAACTGTTAAGTCGTTTGAAGTATTCGCGAATAAAGCATAATAAGTAACGAACCGTGGAACATTTTAATGTAATATATAATTAAATGTATGACTTTTTTATCTTCGTTATTAAAAATGGTTGACTGAATATTGTTTTAATAAACAAACAAAGTAGCGGAAAATAATTATCAGGCCGCAAAAATTAAACACACACGTTGTAGCTGTTATTCGGCAACTAGCAAATAACGTCTATTCGTCTAATTAAGATGGCTTCAAAGTTCAAGTTTCCCTCCAATTCCTTTCCAATGACTTAGCAAAAGTGCCAATTCTTCACAGGAAAAAATATTAATCTTGATCGTTCATGCACCAAAACCCCACAAGCTCTGTTCGAGACATAATTACGAACTGTGTCAATATGATAGGGGTAGGAGAATCAACGATTTATAGATTTTCACGTAAGAGAAAATGCCGGAACCTTGGTGAAACTATTCTTCACCCGGGAAAGAAACCATTAGAAATTGACGACGATGTTGAAAACAGTGTTCGTATGTTTTCGCAAAAGAAGTACCAAGATTGTGGAAGCCGCCCATAATGACGAAAACCTGCCACAACTATCAAGAACAAAGTTTAAAAAACGTGTAATTAACGAAACTGCAAAATGTAGATGTATTATTGCACATCACTTATATACCCCCTTACCATTGTGAGCTGAAACCAATAGATCTTATATGGGCACAAGTCGAAGGTTATGTTGCCAGAAGCAACAAAACTCTCAAACTTCAAGAATTTCGCAACTTTTTATGGATATTGGTGAATTTGACTTCCGCAAACTTGCAAAGCGCCATAAAACATGTTATAGCTGAGGAGGGGAAAATATGCGAACCTGACGGAAATACAGATATCGAATCGGTAATTATTAACCTATGACAAGACAATTCTTAAGATTTTTCTGATGAAGAATTTAGTTAATGATGCTGTATATATTATAGTTGAACCATTGTTCACCTGCAATAGTTTGCTATACTTTTTTTTTATTTTTTACAAAAATATGTGTGTATATAAATCTTCGTGCACAGTTACTTTGTATTTTCATGATAATAGAGAGTTATTGGAACTTTTATAAGGTCAAGCAGTAATAGTGCTGTCCTTATAGTGACATATACGCATGCGCATTAGATGTTTTAAATAATGTAAACGTTACTATGGTTAGTGCTTGTCCTTATTTGTGCGCGATTACTGCAGTGCACTATCCTGACTTTATTTCATGTTTCATATTTATATGTCACAATTTGTAGGTGATCTGTGTTATCTGTGACACAACTGGACTTGATTCAACCTAACTTTTTCACAGTTTCAAGTTATCCGTTCTTCCCTCGTCAAATAAAATGATGTACTCTATTTCCTCATCGTCTTTGTGTGTCAGAATAGCTACTTGTAGAAAATCCTCATCCTTAATTAGTTTCAATACTAAAAAAAATGTGAACCGAAAAGTAATACTCGATAAAAATTAAATGAATATGAAATAATAATAATAATAAATCTTTTCCGATAAAGATAAAACGTATGTACCTACCCACTTAAAAATGGTAAGGTTACATTTTTAAAAACAATGTACCTACCTTAATAATTTCCGGGCTGTTTTTGTCGATATTGTCAAGAAAGTTCTCGGGGATGATGTCCAGGTCGAGGTTCGAAGGCACCAGGTGTCCGGGGGGTGTTCGCCGATGCCATATTTAAATCCAGCCGCCCGGAAAACCCCCGAGCGCGGAGTTTTTTTCGTTCCCCTCGTGATTTCTTGGAGAGTCCCACGGAGACGAGGTTCATCGACGTTCTTGAACCCCAGGTGTCAATTTCAACATCATAATCGTGATCAGCGACCTCGAAAACCCCCGGGTACCCGATTTGAGCCAGTTCTGACTCTTATTTATAGAGGCCTCCCAAAAGATGCATTTTTGGCATGCATTTTTGACTGCAGCGATGCAATTCCCGATTTGTAATGGGAACAAAGTAGGTACATTTTTTACAAATAATATTCCGAAGCGAATGCAAAAAACCGCATTCCGATCCGTCTTTAGGGAAAAAATTCCGAACTTTGAGCCTTTTTTGTGCTTTATCCGCTCGACTATATAGTTATTTGATCGAATACCAGGTGGCCTGGTCACAATTTCCATTTTTCTCAATCTAAATACATTGTAAAACATAAGTAAGAGATAAAAATGTTTGAGACAACCGACCTCTGTTTTCCGTTTATTATAAGCGCTCTGTGCAATCAACTCCTTTGAAACGAACTTCAGCTAAACATCGGATTTGGATTTATTTATGCGTATAATTGGTATGACTGCTTAATTTTAACTTGAGAAGCGAATGGATGGAGATCATAACGTAACAAGTGGTAATAGAAAAAGGTGTGAAAATTTATGTCGAGTGCCTTGCTTTCTTAATTCTTCAGTTTTTTAATTTTTTTTGTTCACAAACTTATTATTATTAAGCGTGGAGTTCAGAAAATATCTGTGGAAGTGGCAGAAAAATGTCGTAGTAGTGCCAATCTTACATAGGAAAAAAGGTCAAGACTTAATCCAGTCAATAGAGGTATTGTTTATATCATGAAGTGTGAACTATTCATATAGGTTTTCTGATTGAAAATATTCATTAAGATCACTATATTTTAACTTTTATTCTCACGTTTTCAATGCACTTATTTTCATATCAAGTACTTCATTTATACATATTATAATCATGTTTAAAAAGTGTAAGTTTTGGCTGGGACACTAAGTGAATGAAGATTTAATCCAATATAAGTAGTTTCCATGGGCTATTGTAATGTTCCAAATAACCTTTTATTTTTTAAATATTTTTCATGTACTGTAACTTGATCTTAATGGTAAATAAAAGTCATCCAGTTAAAAAACGTACTAATAAACGACTTACATAACACTCTTAAAACACACATAAAGAAAATTTGTTACGGATTAAATTACGAAAATCCTCGATGCAGTGTGATATAAAATTATATTTTTGTCGATTAACTTTACATTATTCAATAAAATATTTACGATGATTTTTATATCTTTTCTATTCGAATGTGTTGTTTTACGATCAGAAAGCAAATTCTAATTATAACTATAAATTTTTAGTACCTGAATACTTCCACTAATGCTTTAAGAGCGAAAAGATATTACTTTGAGGGATTAACATTCTTTAGGTGCAAGTATCTCAAGGCCGATTCTGTTAAGACAGTCGTTAATAGCGCGAAGTAGAAGATGGGGCAGTTTTGATTTTTTAACTCATTAGCGAACGGCCGACATGACTTCTTTATTTGACAGGAAATTCTTCTAGCATTTACATCGAAGTTTACTCATAATGCTTACTGAGGACAGAGACGCACCGGACGTCGATGGTAGGTACCTACTACTGTTTATTTTGGATTTAACTACAACGGAAGTCTGCAAGAATTATTTACTTTCGTAGCAATTCCGATTTTATTTCAGACGTTTTGCATATTAATTTAGATTTTTGGTAAAATACAACGACAATAATAACACAAGATCCATCTCAGCCACAGCAGCTGGACGATTGCCTCAAAAGAACTAACCAGAAAAGGAATTTCTGGCAAAAAAATAGCAATCTGCACTGATAGTGGACAAGCTCTATTAGCCTTGAACAGACAACGTGTTATATCGGGGCTAGTACTAGAGTGCCACAAAGATTTAGCTAACGCATCGGCAGATAACAATATTATCCTGAAGTGGGTTGAAAGGCACGACAGGAGTATAGGAAATCGCATTGCCGATTCTTTAGACAGTGAAGCGGCTGGACTAAAAAATTTAAGACCCAGTGACTTCGACCTAACGACTAATGACAATCGTGTAACTAGCCAAACGTTACAACTATGCTCAATCTCTTAAGAGATGGGATGGAATCAAAGGATGCAGTCTTGCCAGGATCACCTTGGGCGACCCTGGGAAGCTGGCGCCGAAGAAATATTTGGGATGACCAGGAAAAACCTACGTTTTACACTAGAATTTCTGACTGGCCACTGTCAACTACAGAAACACCTTCATACTATGGGGCTAGTGGACACACCTCTATGCAGGATGTGTTAACAGGAAGATGAAACTATCAGGTATGTCTTATGCGAGTTATCCTCAATAAGAGAGTGTGTATGTTCGGTGAGTCTTGTCCTACACTTGCCGATATAAAGTAGATGTCTCCCAGTGACCTGTCCACCTTCCTGGGAAGGAAATGATGGACAATGACCTAGGAGGACAACTCCTCTGGAGGATGTACAATGGGTGACATGTGGCCTGAGTGCTGTGAGCCTACACTCACCCTTCCCACTCTACAGATACAGATACCTAGACGAGTTTCAGTTGGTAGTTAGTATATTACAAAAATAATATAAATTTTACTTGTTCTCCTAAGTCCGACCCTTCAATGCATCCTTATACTTTGCCCCAAGCTTTTGTGTATATAATGAGATCGACCTTAGTAGTTTTATATCAGTTAATAAGTTATAACCATTTATTATAAAGAGCATTTTATTTTTTATCAATATGATAAATAGAGCTGTTTGAGTAACATTTGCTATAGTGAACTGTGTGGTTTTATACCCATCTTTTAAAGTAATATGGCAAAATCCACACCAATTCTAACTTTTGATTGTGAGTTTATCACGTTGTACTCATTGTAGAAGATTCATGGTTTTTATCGACATACCTATTCGTTTAATGCACCACAACAGATGAAGGTTTGAAGAATTTTTGTACTGCATCACACTTTACCAATCTTATTCTGCTGAAGCACTTACAGAGTGAGGAATAGTACATTGTTCAACGAGAAGAAAAAGCCCAACATTTCTGGACGAATATGAAGATTGTAAGCTGAGACTTAGCAGCATGAAGTCCAGGAATGTGGATTTTTCTAAGAAGGTAAACATACTATTTTTCCGCAAATCGTTTAAAATTCAACAGATATCAATTAATTCTGGAAAAATCGCGAATAATTTTATTCACAAATAAATGGTGCTTTGAAATTCGTGATAAAATTACTTGGGTTAGGAAACGTATTAAGGTTGATATGGCACACTTGACACATATAAATTTAATTGCTGGTGTGATGATGAATTTACCATTACTGGGACTCCTCCAGAGATGGTTGAGGCGGTGAATACTGTTTAATTAGAATTATTGCCAAATAAATCAGGTTAAAAGTACCAATTATGTATTAAGCGTTTAATGGACTATCGCAAGAATAAAAACACGAGTTTTCTCTCAGAAAATATTGTTATGGCATACTTCCTAGACCTTCGCTTGAAGATTCAATCTTCAACATTATGGGACAATTATTCAATGTTGAAGCAAGGGGTAGCATTCTGTTCACTGTGCCCTCGCAATTAAACACAGTAGGTATAGATATATATATACACATTCCAAACTTCGTGCTTTATTGAAACGGCAAGCTCAAGGTCATAGGACACAGAAATATAAAATTTTAACGAAGGAAGACCTTGGATCTAAGCCTTTAATTAGCATACTATTTGAACTACAGAATATACTGGTCACTGCTTTCGTCGGTCTTCTTCAACAATATTGGTTGACATAACCGACATAACTATTTTAAAGAGGCATGGCGGATCGAAGTCATCAAACGTTGTGGAAGGATATATCGCAGAATATTTTAACAATAAGGTTGAGGAGGTCAATAAAATTTTCAATGTACAAAATATTCAACAAAATAAGCCTGCCACCTCGCATGTGGTCCAAAATGTTTCTCATAGTTCTAATAATGCTGCTCTAATGTTCAATAATTGTATTAACTGTCAAATAACTGTAAATATAACAAATTGATTTCAATATATATTCTACAATGTCTTATAGTATATTAAGTTTCAAGAACGGTAAGGGTTGTTTACCGGTCGACAGCAATGTTTGCTGGAGACCGGTATTACCCTTAACGTTCGAGATGCTTAGACCATTTTTTGCGCGATCGTATTGAAATAGGTAAATTTCGAATAGAATAATTTAAATTCCTCCGAAATGAACGAAATGTCAAAAGTGGCATTTATACTTCTCGATCAGCAGGTGTAGGCCAAGACTCACCGAACACACACTCTCTTATCGACGATAACTCCGGACACTCGCATAAGACATGCCTCACAGTTTCATCTTCCTGTTCACACATCCTGCATAGAGGTGTGTCCACTAGCCCCATAGTATGGAGGTGTTTCCTTAGTTGACAGTGACCAGTCAGAAATCCTACTGTTAAACGTAGGTTTTTCCTGGTCATCGCCAAATATTTCTTCGGCGCCAGCTTCCCAGGGTCACCCAGAGTGATCTTGGCAAGACTGCATCCTTTGATTCCATCCCATCTCTTAAGTGATTGAGCATGGGTGTATCGTTTGGCTAGTTCCTCAATTGTCGAAGTCGTTAGGCCGTAGGTGTCGCTGGGTCCTAGAATTTTCAGTCCAGCGGCTTCCCTGGCTAAAAAATCAGCAAAGCGATTTCCGTTACTCATTTCGTGCCCTTTAACCCACCTCAGGATAATATTGTAATCTGCCGAGGCGTCAGCTAAATCTTGGTGGCACTCTAAGTACTAGCCTCGATATAACACGTTGTCTGTTCAAGGCTAATAGGTCTTGTCTACTATCAGTGCAGATTATTATGTTTTTGCAGAAATTCATCTTCTGGTTAGTTCTTTTGTGGCAATTGAGATACCAGCCAGTTCTTTTTGGACCACGCTGGTATTGTTTCCCATTCCCCACTTAATCTTTAGGCTTATAGTGCTCTCGAGTAAACTCCACATCCTGAGCCTTCTTTCATTTTTGAATCATCTGTATATATATACGTATTGCATTTGCAGCATCTGGCTCTGTGCTCTGTTTTATTTGAATTTTGTAGGGTTTGTTAAACAAAAACCTGGGTTCAATTGCATCGTTGGCTGCCTACAGCAGACGTAGCGCAGTGAGCGCTTTCTTCCATAGGCTTAACCTCAATTGGCCCACTCCTACTTCGGGGGTTTACACCAGCCGTGCGCAATCGTACCATGGCCATTAACGCAACCTCCTTGACGTGCAGGTCCAGAGGGGTCAGACCAGTAATTAGTTCCATTGCTGCGGTTGGTGTTGTTCTCATGGCTCCTGTGATGTTTAAACAAGCCATTCGCTGTATTTGATATAATTTTTGGATGGCCATTGCTTGTAGAACCTTCGGTCCCCATGCAATTGCTCCATACGTTAACATGGGTCTTATTATTGAAGTGTAGATCCAGGTGACCACACGTGGTGACAGACCCCATGTGCGTCCCACTGTCCTCCGACACTGCTCATAAGCCACATATGCTCTTTTTGCTCTGCTATGTAGATGAGAGTTCCATGTTAGCTTCCTGTCGAGGGTAATACCAAGGTATTTCACCTCTTCCGAAAAGTGATAAAACGGGATGTCTCCTAGTGTTCTGTCAACCTTCCTGAGAAGGACAGGATGGACAATGACCTAGGAGGACAACTCCTCGGGAGGATGTACAATGGGTCACATGTGGCCTAAGTGCTGTGAGCCTACACACTCACCCTCCCTACTCTACAGATACAGATATAATTCTCGATCAGTTTAAAATATAATTTGCATTTTGGTGAAATTATTTTTATGCTATTTATTACTTTTTATATTGTTCTGATCGGTTCTGTTTATCCAAAAAATATAAATCTTATTTTTTTTCCTTTAGTGTAGTGAATGAAGTAATATAATATATTATTTAGGACCACTGAAATGTATGTAGGGTTAAGACGTCTGAACGGTAAGTAAATCACTTACCGACGTGTTAGACTTAGAAACCAGTAAACACAACCTATACCGTCCTGACAACCGATGCTGTAAATAAACAAAAAAGATGGATCGCGCAAAAAAAATATGAATTATTTCCTTAGAAAGGATAAGGTATACTTTTTGAAAAGTAATTTTCAAATTTGTAAGGCGTTATAATTAATAGTATAAAATATGGATGAGATCATGAAGTTAATAGTATAATACTTGACATCTAGACATCTATTGATAACACGCTTCACTTAAATATAACAATTGTTACAGGAAACTGTTATTGAGTAAATACCAATATAACAAAAAACAGAAAATTTAACGAAGTTTTAAAGGTTGCCTTCTCACTACAAATAAACTACCAATTCATTAAGTGAATACCTATCTTTAAAACAACCACAACAAAATTCCAAGATAACGATCTTACCCTGTCAATTAGAAGGGCAATATATTTTTTTTATGAGATTTTTCTGCCTAAACCAACCTATTGTTCTTTAAAAACGTGACTGGTACCTTTTAATGTTTAGTTAATCTTAGATGAAAAAAAAATCAATCAGTATAAGCGATTTGGTAAATTGGCTATTAAGCTAAGTTTGTTTAACTGAGGTATAAGAAATTCCCGGAAGAAAACAGAACGAATTTTTGATATAGGTGCTGGTAGTTTGTAACTGGTTAAAAACTAGAATCATTAAATTCTTAAGTATGCCAAAAAGCAAGGTAATTGTTAAGGAGCATATTATGTTGAGCCGATTTTTTCAGAAATCTGTTTAAAAGAACTGTAAGATGAATTTGCCAGTTTTGTTTCAGTCAGCGCGTTCAAGGGATGATGTTGGAAATAGTGAGTAAAATAAGGAGCAAAATATATGTGAGTATGTAAGAGCATGAAATCGACTATAAAAATGAGTGAAAATGTGCGAATTATAATGCTATAGTTTATTTACGATAAATTAACTCCAATGTTAAAATGTCATATATCCGGAAATGTTATTGTCACTTTGACATCGATAAAAAAGATGCATCTTTTTTTATCGGATAAAAACTTCTCTTCCTCAATATCTACTAAGCGGACGTCACTTTTACACAATGACTATGAGTCGCAAGTTTGGTTACTTATAATTTCAATATTCTGTCGTTAATTTATCTTGCCAAAAAACACTCGAGCTTTTCTTTTATCAGATAAATTTCTCTTTAACTCAAAGTTTTTCCAATCACTAAATTTAAACTGCTTCGTTGCAAAGAGAAATTTATCCGATAGAAAAAAAGCTCTTGTGTTTTTACCGTTGATAAAAAGACGATGACGTTGCAAAACAAAATATTGTGATGCTGCTAAGCTGTAGTTTTTTTCTTCACTTAACGGAAACTAGAGAAGTCAATCTGATGTAAGATTGATGTATCAAGTTCAATATTAACCTAACCCAACTTTACAAAACATTCAATCATTTATATTTAAATATGTAACAATATTCTTAATGATAATTATTATGTATTCAATAGCGAATACTATTACTTACGTCTCTTACAGTAGTAAGTGGGAGAAGCGGGCCCCCATTTCGGCATTCTCGAACAAAGATGTTACCATATCTTGACATATACTGTTCAGCTGCTTCGGCATTTTATTCACTACACACTGCAGATTTGCCTGAATAATTAGTTATGGAAATAACTATTTCTTGCAATCTTAAACTAACAATGAACTTAAAAGCACCAAAAAAACTTGTAAATATTAGACGATTATGGAATGTCCATAAACGTCAAAACAAACTGGGGAATTTTACCAGTTGATCTGACAATGTCTTGAAGTTTTGTTAATCCGTTAGCTGTAAATTGCCCTGGCTGTTAAAGATAAATTGTATTTGCGGCTGGTAAATTTATTAATATTTATGCTTATAAGCAGGAAAGTAACTAAAAATGACATCATCGTCTTTTTGTCGTAAAAATCCTATACCAAGTATTTTTGATGATCCCGAATTCAGGTAATTATAAAAATTGCAAGCATTTTACGCAAATCTCAAAATAAATGAAGTCGATCTCGTTCGCCCATATTTTATTAAATGAATATCAAATGCACTTGAATCAGACACATATAATTTCAATAGAGTATGGAAAATATATTGCAAATTGAATTTCCACCATGTATTGAGGATGCCTATAATAATGAAACGCATGTATAATAGTGGACGTGATATTTTTAATGCAGCCTAATCGTATATCCCCTTTAAGTTATATTGCGGACTATGACGGTATCGTATCGAATTACAGTCAAACAAAGAGCCGACAACTTTAAGTTCGCACAATATCTATTACGGCAAGTATACCTCGAATCGTATAGTGGAGATTTCACTATTATCGCATATTTAACGTTTTCTTCACTAAGATTAATGTATTTGTGCGATCGCAATCATTTTCCCTGTCGTTCAAGATAAATCTCAATTATTTTCCCCCTTTCTTCCTTCCGGTAACATTTTTATGAATGAATTTCCAGGTAAACTTGTTAAATACGTTGGTAGCTAATACCATATTTAGATACTTTTTGATTTTTATTTTCATGAAAATAGATACTTTTGTCAATATCCGTAAAATTCAGTATCAAGGCACTGTATAAATAAAAATTTTTTCATTATACCTGCACTCGTTTGAGAAAGCTACTGTGTTAGCGAAACGCGTCACAGCTTTAACTGAACATAATAATAATAATAATAATAAAGGTCTTTTATTTTTTTCCTCATCATAACATACACTCACCGGCACGAAAAACGGAGCAGTTGAATTTTTTCAAACAAACTTCAAATTTTAAAGCTTTGTGATGTTTTATTATTATAATATCTTACACACAAATAGAATAACATGTTTAAAATATTTTTTAACAAAAATTGAACCTTTAATTGAAGTTAAAAAGGTTTATTTGAGTTAAAATAATAAACCCCATAGATCTTATTACTTGGCAGTTAAGTGCAAGTGCATAGTTGGCCATGAATTTTGAGAAATGTAACAGATCCAACGTGACAGATACGTGTT
Source organism: Galerucella pusilla (assembly GCA_910591695.1). Lineage (NCBI taxonomy): Eukaryota > Metazoa > Arthropoda > Insecta > Coleoptera > Chrysomelidae > Galerucella > Galerucella pusilla. The sequence goes on from CAJUYI010002219.1 coordinate 18,775, forward strand.
AAATTTGTGCTGCGTTCATTTAATCTATAGTGATACATTTATTTAATCTAAAAAATATGTCTGTTAATCCCGAAACAGCGGCTGCTATTGTTGCGTTGCTTCAAGATGGGAGGAGTGAACGATATGTTGCCCGACAATAAGGGTTTTTTAGCGAGCTGCTGGTTAAAACCCAACGGCTACCTGCGGTAACAGGCGGTTATTCACGTTTCAAAACAAAAGTGGGGGTTATAACCACTGCCAGTTACCCACCTATGGACTATGGTAACTGAAGTTATTACCGCGGTCACTGATTTGACATTTTGGTATTTACCGTTCGTGGCAAAAAATTGATCGGTATTAACTTTTTATGACCAGTCACTCGCTAAAAAAAACCTAATATAATGTATCCAATAGCACTGTGCACCGTATTCTTACACGTTTTTTGGAAACTGGAGCTTACAATAGACGACCTGGAACTGGTCCTCAACACAGAACTAGCGCTCGTGATGATCGTTTTATCACCTTACATACAAAGTCTACGAAATCGTCATGCTACAGCTGTTGAAATCAGAAATCAACTTCAGTACGTCTGGCAAACTAATGTAAGCGAGCGGACAGTTAGGCGAAGACTCAGGGAAGCCAACCTAACCAGTCGTAGACCTGCGACAGGCCCAGAACGTCTTAGGCATCATCGTGTTGCACGACTTCAGTTCGCCAGAACTCATGAGCACTGGGGTGAAAATGAATGAGGGCACGTTTTATTTACTGACGTGTCCAGATTTAGCTTACGGTCTCCAGATGGCCGTGAGAGACTATGGCGAAGGCCACACGAGTGTTTTGCTGAATGTACCTTCAGTCCTAGGGTAGGATATCAAGGGGGATCCGTTATGGTGTGGGCCGGAATTTCTCTGGAGGCACACACAGAATTGTACATCCTTCCGATAGGCTCCTTAACTGCTCACAGGTACATTGAGGACGTTCTCCAAGATTTTGTTGTCCCTTATGTTGATTTTATTGGAAATGACTTTCTTCTTATGCATCATAACGCAAGACCTCATACTGCGAGAATTACTCAACAATATTTAAACGAGGTAAACATTCCTGTTATGAACTGGCCAGCGTTAAGCCCAGATACCAACCCCATAGAACATGTTTGGGACATGCTTGGGCGAAGAATGCGAAGTCGTGTTCCTGCTCCTTTAACTTTAAATCAGCTGCGACAAGCTCTTTTAGAGAAATGGAAACTTATTCCACAAGCGGACATTCGGCACTTGATTTCAGGCATGCCAAGAAGGATACAGGCATTAATTCGAGCACGTGGGGGCAACACCCGTTATTAATAATGCGGCTCCAAAGTTTGGGATAGCAAGTCGTTTCAGTTTTGAATCATTTAAAGTCGTTATGACACATCAGACATTTATTTTCGTTCTGGTTTTTTAAATTGTTACAAAAAGTTTTTTGTTCTCGTTTTTTAAATCGTTCGGAACACTTTTTTTTCTTCAAATAAAGGTTCAATTGTTGTTAAAAAATATTTTAAACATGTTAGTTTATTTGTGTGTAAGATATTATAATAATAAAACATCACAAAGCATTAAAATTTGAAGTATGTTTAAAAAAATTCAACTGCTCCGTTTTTCGTGCCGGTGAGTGTAGTAAAAGTAAAAAAGAGTAAGAGCGAGAGAAAAAAAACACATCGAAGATCAGGTGACTACCACACCAAATTGATATGGCAGTCTCTGTTTTTCATCTTAGGCGTTGAGTGATTCAAAGAATAATTAAAGATATTATAACATAGCTCTAACAAAATTCGATACAAATAAAAATGATAATAATAATAGGTAACACAATTCAAACGAAAATAACAATGCTGATAATAATAATGATAATAAACAATAACAATAAAAACAAAGAAAAGCTACATCATATCATAGAAATACACAAAATAAATACTACATACCAATGTTCATACGTTGGTCGCGAAACAAAACTGATTTCAGAGCAATTTTGGATGATTTAATCATTTTTTTCTGTTTGACAAGTTCAGGCAGTTCGTTGTAAATTTTTGCAATTTGATATGTAAAAGAAGTTTTGTACTGTTCAGTTCGATGACGAGGGACAATTAATCTATAGTTGAAACTGGTATTACGGTTATGAATATTTGAAAGGGAGGAAACTTTGTTCAATAAATATGATGGTTGTCCAGTTTTAATAATTCTATGGAATAAGCAAGCCGAATGAAGATATCGTCTCTTGGCCATACTGAGCCATTTGACTGTATTGAGTTTGTGGGAAATTCTCTGACGTCTTCTGATACCACAGACCAGCCTCAAGCAACAGTTTTGCACTACTTGAATTCTCCTAGCGGTAGCTACATTTAAGCAAGGCCCATAAATAGCATCACCGTAGTCAAATTTAGCACAAGCGCATCACACAAAACTTTTTTTGCATTGAATGACAGATACTGTCGACTTTGAAATATCTTTTTAATATTGAAGTAGGCATTTTTAATGCAATTGTTGATATGTTTATCATATTTCAATTTAGGATCCAATATTAATCCTAGATTTTTTGAGGTATTCGATGGTTTAATGGATTCACCTTCAATTTCCAATGTTATGCGCGCTGTCAAATCAGAAAGATGTGTCTTAGGTCCAAATATCAAAAAAGATGTTTTCCTAGGATTAATATTTAATGCATGTTCCTGTGACCAGTTAATAATATTAGCAATGTCTTCGTTCACTTTATTTATTACATCGAGGTACATATCAGGTTTAAAAGATATATATCTGTGTATCGTCCGCATAGAGATGAATTTTACACCACTTCAAAACTCTTCCGATACTAGCAGTGTATAAAGTGAATGAAAGAGGTCCCAGTATTGAACCTTGTGGCACGCCTTGTGATACGTTTACAAAACATGAACATGTATTATTAAGTTTAACTTGGAAATAGCTATAAAATAATTTGATAGCATTATTTGACAAGCCCACAGATTTTAAAATAGACAATAATACTTGATGATTTAGGGTATCAAATGCCTTCGAAAAATCGATTAGAACTAGTATCGTGAAATTGCCGTTATCCCTTTCTTTTAAGATATCGTCCGTGATGTTAAAAAGGGCTGTTTGACAATTATTTAAGGGTCTAAAACCTGATTGATAGGAACATAGGTTCAAATAGAATGTAGATTTTAACAAATTGAATTGTTTTATTTCATCGAATAGGAAAAAGTTTCCTTGAACCAACTGTTCCGCTTTAAATCCAAAATGACCTGTAGATATCAACATAACCTTGCATGTATTGTTAAACAAAACAAAATAAAGGGCGGTGAAGTAACAAACGAATTATAGCCAGTCTGCTGTTTCAAACAAAAGGAATTTCAAAGTCCAATGACAAAATCTATTAGACATTCGGTATGTAGGCCATACCAGTATAAAAGAATACATTTATACACACTTACAGATCACTAATTTACTATTGTAAAGGTGTAAAGATAGTTTAGTTTGATCGATAGATATAGGTACCTACGGTGAGATAAAGTACCGCAGGCATATGACACGGTCATTATTTCTCTATAAATATAAATTACATTCGAGTTCTTGTTTAAATCAGATTTAGTTAAGAAGCAAGTCGTATTTATTGAACAATGGTTCATTATGCATTTCATCACATCGTCGGTCGTTGTAACTATTACGAATAATCAATCATATATCACTTAACTGTAATCTTTTGAAATTAATGAAACTATAATGAAAAATAATAATCTTTTCAATTGAAAAAAAAATCACTTGAGATGAATGTGTGGAAAAAGGAAAGGAATGGTTCAATACGACATAACGAAATAATTTTACAGAACATGGTGGAAATCAGTATCTGTGATAATACCAAACGACTTTGGTTAGGCAGGGTGTCCCAGCATCTGGTACCACAATCTTGAGACTTTATAGATGGGCTTAAAATGATACCACACTTAAATTCTTCAAACATTGTTATAGAATCATAACTTTTTCATGAAATTCACTGATAATGACAATTTTGTTGTTGTTTTGCTTCATTTATAGACAAACATTTATGTAAGAGTGTTGATGACACAGTGGAATTAGTAGTACGCTTTGTGTTGGAAAATATACGATTTACAGAGTTATTTAATCGTGTGGTATATAAAAAATATCATTTTAACCTCAAAGGAAAAGAATGTTTCACAAAAAATCCTTAGTATATTTTAAAATGGCTTGCTTCCCAACTAATCTCTTTCTTTTGTATCGTATCACGTGTGGGTGCAATAAATGGTACCAACTTTTATAACAAATTCGATTTCGGGCAGGTACAAGGTCAGTTTTTTTCTAAATTTGAATGTAAAAAGGAGAACAAGTTCTCGATAAAGAATGTCTGCCATTGTTTACAATTTCAAATGGTTAAGTTATTCGGATTGATACTTTTGTGAATCAGTTTTAGTAATGGATGAACAATAGAGAAAAGTTAAAACGCAGAAAAATGTTATCACACAACTGAAATAGTTACGTTACATTATTTCTTTTTAAATTTTCTTTTACTTTTTTTTTAATTTAAATTAACGTGTCTCGACTACTTAGGCCATTGACACAGCTTCAGTATTTCATGCATTTTAGGAACAGTTATGATATTTGATACATTATAGGTGGAACATGCTAGATATGATTCATTAAATTAATGTATTTTAGATAGGATAGTGTATTCACTTCACTGAATCTCAAGATATTACTGAGCGGTTTTTTTATATCGTGTTTCTGCTGGTAGATTTGGTAGCGGTGACATTCCACTAGGACGTGTTTAACAGTTAGAGTAACAGAACATATCTGGCACAGGAAGCGATCATCTTTGTCATCAAGAAATGGAAAGAAGTAGAAAAGGGCCGACGCAGTGTTACAACTGCCAAGGCTTCCACCACGGACAGACGACGTGTAACGTAAACACGAAATGTGTGAAGTGCGGAGGACCACACCGATCCAACGACTGCCCACGACCGAAGACCAAGCCGGCCACCTGCGCAAACTGCCAGGGAGAACACCCGGCAAACTACAAAGGATGCCCAAAAGCCCCAAACAACCAGAAGACAAGGACAACAGCAACAGCAGTAAAGAAGACAGGAGTCAGCTACGCCCAAGCCGCAGCTAACAAGAAAACAACGACGGCAACAACGAAACAACAGATCCTCGAACAGGTGACAAAGCTATTAGTTCAGCTAATGGCTTAAAGTCGCTCGCAAGAGATTCGAAGAAAACAAGACACACTATATGAGGGTGTTTTCAGCCGAAATTTACCGGCTGAGGACGCACTTTGTAGAGGCAGCGCAAACACACACAACGGAAGACACAGACACAACGGAAGACCGCCGAAGAAAAAACCACCGAGGTTACACGGCCAAAGAGAAGACGGCTCGCCCCCAGCTGCTAGCCCTTTTAACTAGGGACGAGCTGTACGCCGAAACGCGAACTATGATGATGAGACCCATCGGATAAGATGGGGAGAAGTGGTGGAAATCCTCCCCGGAGATGTACCTCGCTTAGAGAGGAACATCCTGGGTGGGACGGGCTCATCAAGGTTGTGTGTGCAAGTTCTCGAATTATAAATCAAGAAAAATGTCCTCCGATGAAGAATTGATGGATATTGTACCCCTCTAGAAATAGGTATTATAATATGTATCACTGTGTTATATTTTTAAATATAAGAAATTTTCATCTAAACGATCACATTATTTTAGAGGGTGGATTGTCAGGTGGTGAAGTGATCGATGAGGGCGGGGAGTGGTGGTGTGTAATATGACACTTTCTAACCTTCAATGACGTTAGTAATGACAGAACTACATACATGGTTGTGAATAAAATTTTTCATTTCTCAAAACCTGTGCAATATTGAAAATAAAGTTTATTTTATCCACATTTTATTGTTTCATTGTTGATAGTGAATAGATATAAATATTTATGTAGCTGTGATTCAATTGTTCATTGGTTTGATATGGTTATGTATTTCCAGCAAATATCTTTTTCCGTACTAAACATTTAGCCGTTTATAATAAGAGTATTTGAATCATCCCTCTGATACTTGATTCAATTCCAAGCATTAACAAAAATGTATAATACTCACCTTGAAATGAAAAAAAAACAGTTATAATTGAAATTTTTAATGAAGCTTGAAATTGAACCTGATATATTGCGTAGGTTTGTTGAGATATGTGCAAAATTCAAGTTTAGTGGGTAGTTAGTTGATAGCAAGCCAGAAGGTTGTGATGTACTAAAAATATCTAGAATATCCTTTTCGAACAAGGTGCCATACGAGCCCCCGTCTCATTTAGAATTTTTGAAGGGGTACCCATTATTTAGAAGGGGTTATATTTTCATACTGTGAATAGTCAAATTGGCAAAAGAAATCGGCCGGTTTCAGGTTTCTTTAAACAAATACATATCAACGCAAAAAAATGAATTTATTCCATACCTTCGGATGACACTGTCTGCTATGTCACAATTTGTTTTGTTCATTCGAATGATTTCGTTGCATAACAATATTTTTCCTCTTTTTGAAACAGAAAGTGCCGTCGTCAATGAATCCATTTTTCATTTTTAAATGACATTTGTATAGTCGGCTATGAACGCAAACACACAGCTTTTTGTTATCTTGTAGAACGGACGTGACTGTAACTAAAGAAGAAAAAATTCCGAATCGAGGAGTACCACTTTCATCGATTAATTGATTTTTTTCTCTAAATGGTTGCCTACAAAAATTCACACAAATTCGTGATGATCGTGAGGCACAATTTTAGAGATTTTTCAAAGTGTTTTGTTGTTTCCAATGGGTAATTAAAGGATATTTCATGTCGGTTCCATGTTGTCGTTGTTACTGTTCTAAGCAAAAACTAAGTTGGAACATGTAGTTCTTTCACTTAATACCGTTTTATTATTTCAGCTACTGATCAACATTCTATAAAACGTATTAAAATAGGCTTTAAAATTATAATTACAAAGTATGCCATCGTCCATTCTACAAAGTAAGAATGTAACGATAATATATTAATTATTCTAAAAATATAAAAGAAAATTCAAAAGTCTCAACTGAAAGATTTGCACAACTCATTAGATCCGAACTAGAAAGAGGAATTTCGTTATGAACGAGCTCGGAAAAACTGACAAAAACAGAAAAGAGCCCCACTCTACCGAATCGTAAATAGCCAAAAACTTTTTTCCATTAGTGGTTAATAATTTTTTCTATTATTAACCTAGGTCAATAATGGAGAAATTCATTCGGTAGGTCTAGGTAACTGTCAACACACCATTCTTTGTGAAGATATTACTGACTATTTTTTTTTTCAAAAAAAATATATTTTGCTGGTTACTTGCCTTGCCTTGTACACAATATATAAATTTGACAGATAAATTGGGTACAGATAGCAACGATTAAAATTTGATTCATGAAACCAGTCGAGTAATAGGATATTATCTCTGTTGCAGAATTTTCTTTATTTGATAACAATAGAGACATTCCACATGGTACGGTACAACAATCCCATTTTCTCGTATATTATTCAATTTTTAATGAAATTTAGCCTTCGGAAAAATGTCGGACCATCGCCTATGGGTTTTTGAGAATAGAATACGCTCTTTATAAGGACGATGACATTGTTAAAAATGTTGGGTCTCTGTCAAAAGTGAAACAGTTCCTTTTACTTTTTTCGGCAGTATATCAATGAAGTTTATTCAAATAGGAATTAAATTCGAACAAAGGTCTTATTTTTAGGAATGGATGCACTGTTGTGTAATCACGTGATTGAATAACGGAAAGTTTTCAAATCATGATGGTTACCTAAGAAATATAAGGGGCTCTTGGATAAATACATTCATTCGATTTTTATGTTTTAAAACTTTAATACATTAATTTCATAAATTTTATTCCAAACTTTGACAGATTCCAATTTTCACAATTAAAAATCTCTAATTTAGATTTAGCAGCATAAAATACATAAAATCCTGCTATAGTCAATTTATTTTTTTGGTAATTTCGCAGGTATAAGTTGTCAGTTGACAAGTACCAAAATTAGAAATTGTGCATCAATTATCAAATGCGTCATAAAATACAGAGGAATATGCACTTTATTAACCAATTTTCCCGTTTCGATTTATTTGATAGTTAGTTGACAGCTGTAAAGTCTCGGGATTGAATATTTGACATTCAGTGGTCATTTGTCGGCTGAAATAGTAGTTTTCCTACGACCATATAGGAAATTAACATATATCGCACTCTCTACTCTGGCGGAAAGTTTCTCATATCATCATAGTGACACGAACCGTGCGCTATGATATCACCCTAGTGTGATATCGTATCGCACGGTTCGCATGAATTCGATTAACGTGGTTTTCTTATTTAAATTTACCTAAGTAATAACTACAAATATAGCACAAAACACAAAATCTGTTCAAAAATTATTAAGATTCGCCAAATTTTGTGATAAAAAAAACACTGCCGGAAATCGAATCGCGGTCTAATCCAGCATTCTCCGAATTGTCATGACGCGGATAGCTGTCAAATGTTCTTATTTTGGGTATATCTATAGTAAAGCTGTAGGAATTAAAAAAAATCAAATGATAAAGAATTAAAATGTCTTCTGCGTTATTTTGAAAATATTTTGCACTACAAACTGATTATTTTAAAAATAATCATATGTTGTAGGCAGTTATTGATGTTTTCATATAAATAAAACCATCATATTTCGTAAATTTATCGCGTGATCGTAAAAAATATATACTAATTATAAAAGTGAATAATAATGAAGTAGGCTTATGTCAAAATTCTCAAATTATAACACAAAGCATAGAAATAGTTTTTGTGAAGTGTAAGTGAAATATTTATCACATAAAAGTGTAAATGAATTATAATTGTGAGATAAACTAGAAATAAAAAGTGTTAGTCTCGGTTTTTTATTATAATGGAAGTTGATACTGACAGTAGTGAAAAACCTAGGGTACTTTTTAAATGTTTATGGCCGTAGGAAAAATAGTGTACATAACTCGTTGCAAAGTGAATTTCACTCATTTCATTTCGGCACTCACCGATGTCAACATTATTTTTTAAAAACCATTACCTACATTAAACAATATTTGTTACAATTATCACATGGTCGTAGGAAAAATAGTGTACATTACTTGTGCGAAAGTGATTTTTCACACTTACGTAATATAATATTACCCAACTAGTGCGGAAAGTGAAACTTTTCCGTACGCTATAGCAGATGGCCGAACGACGAATTAGCGGTGTTCGGCCAGCAATCACGTGCGAAAGAGTATCACTTTCCGCACGTGTTAGGTACACTATTTTTTCTCCTTGCATAAGTACGGAAAAAAACCCAAAAGTTAACATAAAGAAAGAAACATTTTATTAATAGATACATATCAAGAAATTAATTATTATTATTTGATATTGAATTTATAAGGCTTATACCAGGGCCATCAAAAAATTACTGAAAAATACGATTCTTTTTATCAATAATTATAGCAGAATTCTAATAAATTTCATAATCCACGCTAAAGCGGACTTTTTCGCACGCTAGTAGGAAAAAACATCTTTCCGTTTCAATAACCGCCAATTTTCCCCACTAGGTGGTGCCCCCTCACTACACTTCCAAAGTTGTATTATCGGATTTGACACACCTTCCTTAACAAAATTCAATTTACTTCAAGTGGCTGCCATTATTTTCGGCGATTTACCTCCTTGGCTATAATTATAACAACTTTTTTGAAAAATAAAACATTTCGATGCGGCTGAGGGTGCCGAACAGAAAACTTAATAGTTTTCCAAAATACACCGAGTTCATTTATTAGTATTCGAAAATTCCCTACATTGTTATTCAAAAAATACATCTAAATTTGAATTAAATGAATGTCATTAAGTTGAAGAAAATATTTATTATCCTTTTTGTTATACAGGGGGTTTTCAAATGACACTCAAAACGTTTGCATGTAGATACCTCTAAAAAAATTGGACAAAATAATATAAGAATTGAGGGGTCTAGCAGATTTACTCATCCAAGTACGGGGTGTTAAAGTTATGAAAATTTAAATGTTTTAATTTGATAACTTTCAAATGGATGAATAAATTGAATTGACATTTGGCAGGTTGTTTTTAAATGTAAGAGGACATATTTTGAATTTGGAAGAATATATCACCTTTCCCCTCGCATTTTTCACGCCACTGGCATTTGAAGCTATTTTTATATTTTTTCTGTATTCACAATGGTTTTCACGTGAAAAATGCATAGCCCTTACATATCCAAAAAATTTGTAGTTTTCAAGATATTTGATGTTTTCATAAAGTCTGCAAGATCACTTTTTAATAATTGAATGAGAAAAATAATTTTTTTTCCAATAATTACGAAACTACTTATGATTAAAATATGTAACAGGAACTAATTTATGAAACAGCAATGTATCTATAACATTCGGAAATTTTATTGATAGAGAAGATTATCGTGTATAGAGAAGTTTAATATTCATATTTTATTAGACGGCAAATCATAGAAAAAGTTTAGTTTAAGAGCTACCACTGATTTTTGTATACAAAGAACAAATGGTACTCGTGTTTTTTTTTAAATAAATAAAAATGATTTCCGGTTTGTTACATTTATTAATCTCATCTAATTGGTAAATTGGTTAATCCAACGTGATTTATCTAAAAAATTTTTAAAGCTCATCAAAATATTACACAACAATAAATTCCAAGTAAAAACATTCTAACTGTATCTCTGAAAAATTTCATCAAATCAAGATGACTATCCAAAAAATAATATTGTGTTGCAACTTTTGAGTAGTTCGAGCACTATGATAAATCGTAGATAGAATAAAATATGCAAGTTCATGTTCGAAAAACATTGTCAATGTTAAGGTTCATTAAGATTAACTACTAAATTCCATATAGGAAACCAACGGTATTCTGCATTTCTATGGTTATAAAGATATACAAACGTTCCTTCGGAGAAAAAAATGCGGTTCTGGTTGTCGATTACTATGTTCGAATAAAAGTTTTATTGTTTTTTTATGGTTTTCAATAAATAAATAAGGAAAAGTGAATAATTTTCTACTTAATCATAGTTTCGAGGAACAATTGTCATATTTAAGTAGAGCGTGCTATCAATAGATGTCCATCATTGTCCAGATAATAGTATTATACTATAAGGGCCACATTGTGAATCTGCCGATAAAGTTGCTGCTAGAAATCGGCTGGATAAAAATTATCTGGCTGGCAATTATGATTCATACGAAGTTTAGTATTTTGAATGGATTTTTATCTCCTTGGTAGGTAACAGGTAGTATGCATGGCAACACAGCATTTTTCTTCTTTTTTATCCTCATGGTAGCTTGAATATTATACTATTATAGGCATTTGTATCGGCAGATTCATAATATGGCCCTTATCCAAAATTGGGAATTACTTTTCAAAAAGTATACCTTTCACTAAGAAGCTACATCTACTTCTCGGGCTATATGCCCCGACAGACAATGAATTACACTTCCAAGTTAAACGGGGTTGGTATATCTGTGCTGAAGATATGCAAATAAGCAAGTGCTAGTTAGTCATACAAGATAAATTTTGATGCGATATTTGTTATTTATTTTTTCTACTACCGTGTGTAAAGTACGTACTTCAGACACATTTTCGAGTGCGTAAAGAGTTTTACTTTACGCACTAGTGCGTAAAGAAAAAATTCCAATATGTATGTAGTTATAGATATCTAGTCTTATAAAAAAATAGGTATAATAAACGGATATTAAATCTAAGTTTTTTTCATAAATTGGAGATAGAAACCTATAGAATTCGGTAAAGTAACCTAATAATTATTGTTAAATAATTATTGAGTACTGGAAATAATACGGTAAATAGGTATAAGTTGGCGGTGAGTGACTGACATTTCTTTGTGAATTGAATCTGACATTTAAAATTTAAATTGAGATCTTCCGACTATGCCTAGAGTAAGCAATTGTATTTTATATTCAGGAATTGAATATTTTTAGAAAACTATGATGTTATTTTAGATTATTATAAAAAGACTCTTCTAAAGAAAAATTTAACTTACTTTACGCACTAGTGCGTAAAGTATGTTTCTTTACACACTAGTGCGTAAAGAAAATTACCATTAAACTTTTGTATTTCAATTAAATATTCGCTAGTAGAAAAAATATTGTATGCAATTCGTGTGTAAAGACCTTTTTTTCGCCTCATGTGATTGTCGACAATATTCACATTCGTCAAAAAAAAGGCTACTTTACACACTAGTTACATAAATAACTATTTTATATCAATTTATAGGTTTGTTCCCGTAGCAAGTTCCTAACTGGTATGGACATATTGAGTCTGCGCAGTATCAAAAAAGCGTTCCACCAGAGCCTGAACTTTGATACTGCGCAGACTCAATATGTCCATAACAGTTGGGAACTTGCTACGGGAACAAACCTTATGAATAAACATTTCCTGGGCATGTTCATTTCATTCCGATAAAAATAATAAATAATATTAATAAATACAATAATATTACAAGCATTTTTTACCTGTTTCCTGTCTATTGCGGGTGGAAAAAGTTGCATACAGGGTGAGTTGAACCAGATATGCCAGATTTTTAAATCCGACCTTGTAAATCGATTCAAATTATGGTATTAACCATACTGGAGCACAGTGTGTGTTTTTCTGTTTATTGGAACTTTTGGAACTTTAGTTCTTCACGTCAGGTTATGTTTGAGCTACCGGGGGTCGCGACGCAAGAGATCTGACCGTTACGTTACATTACGTTATGTTAAGTTGCTTCGTTATGTGCCTTGCTTGCGTACATGTGCTCTCTCCGGAGTCTCTCTCTCGTTTACGAAGCAGCGATTCATATGCTTCGACCGGGAATCGAACCCGGGCCGCCCGCGTCGAAGGCGAGCATTCTACCACTGAACCACCGACGCTATATTAAAATTCTATGCAAAGCTGGTATTCGCAGTGCTGGTGATCTACTTGAATTTGTTCAGATAAATTTTTACTATTATTTCCATAATTTTTTTGCGCGATTGAACTTTTTTGTTTATTTACAGCATCGGCTGTCAGGACGGTAGGTTGTGTTTACTGGTTTCTAAGTTTAACACGTCGGTAAGTGATTCACTTACCGTTCAGACGTCGAAAAGTAATAAATATCACCAAAAATTTCACCAAAATGCAAAATATATTTTAAACTGATCGAGAAGTATAAATGTCACTTTTGACATTTCGTTCAAAAAATGGTATGAGCATCTCGAACGTTTGCATGTAGATTCCTCTCGTGAAATTGGACAAAATGATATGAGGATTAAGAGGTCAAGCAAATTCACTTTTCGAAATACAGGGTGTTGAAATTCTGAAAACTTGAATGTTTTAATTCAATAACTTTAAAATGGATGGATGAATTGATTTGACATTTGGCAGGTTATTTTTAAATGTAAAAGGGCATATTTTGATAGAAATAGTAGTTTGTGCAACTAGTGTGGATATGATGGCCATATCGCACGAGGACGAAGTTTGAGTAAGACGCCGTAGGCGGAGTGCTCAATCGTTCAAGTGCGATATGGACAATCCACACGAGTCGAACAGCATATTTTTTCTACGACCAACTTAAGAAAAAATCTAGAAAATAAAAATTTCTATAAACTGTAATATAACTACAAATTAAAAATTTAACAATTCAATTTTATGTCTCCACTAATTTTTGTGTGGTAAACGTACAGTTCTTGAATGTCCAATTTCTATAATGCTACGGTTTCCCTTTTTTAAATATACCATGCTGTTATTAGTAGATGTTGCCAGTCGGACTCCCTCATGAAGGGTACCGTACCAATATCTATAGTAATGAATATTCTGCTAAATATTTGAAACGTCTACCTGTTGTCGTTATTAATATCAAGCAGAATAATTATTTTAAAATAAAATTAGCAATAAAAAAAACTTCTTCACGGGGAATCGAACCCGGGTCTACCGCGTGCATGAGAGTCTGGTTTGCTTACTACTCGACCACCGAGGAATATGCAAATTGTTTATCTATAACGTCAGATGTATTACATAATTTTTGCTTAAAAGGAACTAAAGTTCCTACCGTGTGTCCCGCGACACGTTCTACCTTTTTTTATATCATTTTCTTGCAGAAAGTGCCTACTTTTGACATTCAAAATTCATCGAAAATGTCACATTTTCCAGGCAAGTAGTTAGGAAATTCCATTGAGAACGAAGAAAAGTTAATATTGGAAAATTGTATGTAAGTGTATCAAATTAACAAACAAACCTAACAGGAAATTGTTCTTGAATCATTTATCAGAATGCTGGTCTATAACACATTTGTATAAATTCTTGTGAACATGGTAACTGCCATTCTGATTACAGTTCAATGTTACACAATTTTTTAATATCGGTCAGTTACTTGTTCTGTGGCAGATGTTTGGTGTACATTTTCTCGATGAAAAAAAAATGTAAGAATGATCGTAGGCTACGTTCAAGACGGACAGATGGCAGATGAATTGATTGGCTGCTTAAAGAGTATGTAAAACAATACTTGTATTATCATACATTACACTAAGCCTGTGTTTCGTTGTACGGGTTGTCCCAAAGTTATGTTAAGAAAAATCCAGATGAAAATAAAGAAAATATATTAGTCTTGTGGAAAAATGCAGGTATCTAGGAAACTTGAGAGCTGTCTATAGTTTAGTAGTAGCAATAAATCAATCAACTGGCCAATTGTCCATGGCGTTCCTCAAGGGTCAGTTCTTGGACCTTTGCTATTCGTTATCTATATAAATGGCTTTTACCCAAATTCATGTGTTCTTATAAATTTGTTTTATTTGCCGATGACACCACTTTTATTTATTCCGATAAGAACTATGAAAACTTCAAGTCAATATCGGATGTTATTGAAAACAAATCTGAACAATAGAAAAAATTATTAACCACTGATAGAGAAATTCAACTTCATAACTAGTAGTGGAAAAAGAACATTGAGTCACTAGTTCATTCAATAGGTAGGGAGCCTAATTGTAATTTCAAGATATTATGATAAACACAGAAGAAATGACTGTTCGTATATTAGGCCAGTCGGTGTGGGTAATTTTAAACCAAAAGTGCAAGTAATTAGCAAAACGGCTGATTTTTTCCGTGTAGAGAAAGTGTTTTGCAATAAAAAAGGTCTCTTGCGTTTTTTTTCGTCCGATCAATGGTTTGTCCGTAAGAAATTCGGCAAACTAAGTATGTGCTCCGCATCCGCGCGACTCTGCTGCACGGCGGAAAAAAATATAAATATTCAATCAGAATTTTTTTAATCTTTGGTGGGAGTTAAGATTGTAAATAATAAATAAAAGGTGATAAATTATTTTTACACATTTTTATTGGAAAAAGGTATGAAAAAAATTATATATTAATCATATTTTATACATTTTCACTATATACATTTTGTTCTTTGAACATTGATCTTTATATTACATGAGTATCAAATTTTATTTTGAAAAAATAAAGAAGATTCCTACTCGAATCTATAAAAATTGCTGTTTTCGCTTATAATACAAAAAATCATTAAATCCACACATGTAAGAGAATTAATTAATTTTGTAATTATATATTCTTGATCTTAGGAGTTTTCCCAACATTTCTGTGAACCCCATTAAAATTACTCCAGTTTTATCAAAGTAACAGTATTTAATATATATATTTTCTTGTAAATTCAAGATTCTTAAAATTTACAAAATAATGAAAAGTGCCGTATTTCGAAATTCGGAAAAATTAATTGTCCGTAAATTTTATCCTAAATAACAGTTTTCATCCTTCGAAAAATTGTTTCAATGCCACCTTATTATATAATATATTTTTTATTGAGATACTTGGTTTTTTATTAGAATATAATATTTATATTAAATATGAGATATTTACCAAAAATGATTATCTGCTATGACAAAAAAAGGCCATCTTAAAGCCGTCACTTTCCTCGTCGTATTACAATTATTTATATAGTTAAAATAATACCCTTCTTGGTGTGCGTCATCGATTGTGACGTATATCCG
>CAJUYI010002219.1:34920-65013 GCA_910591695.1 Galerucella pusilla
GAAGCACACCAAGAAGGGTATTATTTCAACCATATCTACCTTAAGTTCAATTCTGTGAGCAAATGTTAAATTTTAACGCACAGTTAAAAATAAGACAATCTTCTAACCCATTTTTGCTAGTCTGTATGCATATTAAGTTTTAAAGTATTAACGGAAAACTCTTTATTGGATACCATACATGTTAAAATTTGAATCATAATCTTGACTATGTATAAATTAAAACATTTATAATAGCGTAAACTTTGTCAAATTTAACGGCGTACCGTTAATTTTTAACCACTTCTTATAGAATTGACCCTATTATATGTACAATAGTTTATAAGGTACTCCGCCGCGCTTCAGAAAATAGAGTCGCGCGGATGGGGAACACATACTCAGTTTACCGAATTTTTTCCGGACAAACCAGTGCTCGGACAAAAGAAACGCAGGAAACCTTTTTTGCTGCAAAATACTCCCCACTTTTTATTTTCCTCTACCTTCTTCCAGCGCGAAATATTGAAAACATTTCGAAAAAAAGTTTGCTTATTACTAGTATAGTTGTTACCCCTATCGTCTGTCCTATATACACAATTACAACGCACGATACTATAACACTATAGTACCATAATAAAAACTCATTATAGCACTAGTGAAGTAATAGGACATTATTAGTATTATTATACGCTCAACGAAAAACATTTATTAATCCTTCTCTTACATTTTTATGTTGTCAAGACAAACTATTTGTACGTTTCCTCGTAAATGTATTCAATGCATTTCTCGCATTAATTTCTCAAGAAGATGTTCATTAACACTATTTCCGCTCTCCCCTAAATTTCTCCGTGAATAATAAATTTTCCATTTTTCACGTCCGTTCCTCGTTAATAGCATAAATCTCGCGAATACTCATTCAACTGTCTAGTAACGTCGTGTTCTTCAAGTTAGTGCATCACCTCTTTTGTTTTATGCACAGATAACTTGATCTGAATAAATCAGCTGAAAGTTATTTCCCAGATCGTAGTACTGTTTAAGATTTCACTTAGAACCTTTTGCTGACTGCTTTGGGAGATGTACGCTAGAATTAGTTAACAGCGTGGGCATAAAGAAAGGAGTTTTATGTGAACTTGAATAAACGTTAATTTATAACGTAAATGTTTAATATTTGTCAATAGATTTGATCTTTGTTACACTTTTAGTGTTATTGATCGGTACATTTTAATAATATCAACAAATTGTTACGTCCTTAAATAGGATACACAAGTGGAAAAATGCGAGGAAAACTACACTGGTTAGCAAAAGTTGAGGTTACTTACGAATAGGCTGGTGATTTCAGAAGCTTTGATGAGGAATCGAAATAGTATCTTGACAATTGAAGGCCTTAATGTGAAACATTAACAAGCCACACATTTTTTATAATCTATTTCACTATGTAATCGAATAATGCAATAATATAACAAGCCACTTGACAGAGAGCTTAGCTATTTGTCAATAAATGCCACCACAATCCGGAAATCTTGTTGTTGCAACTCTCTACTTTTTATAGATTATTTGTGTTGAATAGTGACAAGCCACAGAAAATGGCGGATACCGATTAGTTCGTGCTGTGGTCTTTTCCTATAAAGTTAAGAAATGAGCAGTTTTAGTGATGATGTTGAATCACCCGTAGATGACAGTGATCTCGATAAGGTTTATAGTCCTAGTGAGAGAGAGATTTTGCTCTCATCGAAAAGCGCAACAAAAAGTATGCCCCACTTACCTACTCCCCAAGTGATTGGCACCAAGTTATGAGAGAATCGAATATAAAACAGCCCTTTAACTTGACCATTATAAATAAAAGTGATTTTCTGAATTTCCAACCCATCCTAACTAACATCAAAAAAAATCTGCGTAAGGAAGACAACGAAAACCTGAATTTCTGTAGTGTATTTTTCTTTCATTTTAAACCTGATAACTTTTTTTTTTATTCCGAGGAATAGCAGACTTTGAATACCAGTACTAGTCGTAACAAAGTATATAACATTAATTAACCAAAAATCTCCGATTGATTTTTAATATTTTTTTAAAACTTTAAATTCGTTTTCCCAACAAATTACTTATGTGGATTATCATTATTTCACATTAGGGCCTTCAATTGTTACAGAAAACTGTAATTGAGTGAATAACAAAATATAAATTCACGTTTATATACACTGTGTCCACTTAAATTCGCACCTTATGGGAAACTTTTTCATTCTCCATAAAATGTTCTATTTACATAGAACTGGCAATTCTGGAAGGTTCTGCTAATAGCCGAATTTCATGCAGCAGAAGGTTGACTCATGATTAATTGTCTGGGTCTCTGGTTTCTGTAAGGGAATGCAATATTCAGATGGTATGCCTGTCTACATCCTTGAAACCTTATTTTTGGGGGATTTGTCGTCCTCTAAATACCTTCAGCAGCTGTGTTACTCTTCCATCCACCACAGCGCTTGTAACGTTTTTATTTTCTTAGTTTCTGCCCCGTTGAATAAATTAACTATTTACGAATAATTTCTATCTAAGTACGGAGCTGGCGTGATATTTTTCCTTGGAAGGTTGGGAAGAATGTTTCTTATACGGTAATTCCGAAAGCCAATAAAAATTAATGAAGGTCCCATGCGCTATAAACCTAATTTTCGATTTTCAAAAGTAGTTTATATCGGCTATAGATATTTTATAAATCTAACAATAGGCTTTTCCCGAGAGTCTCGTTAAGCGTCTCAACTTGATAAAAGTTATGACAGCAATATCTTTTTGTTGGTATTACTTATAGTTCTTGAAGTATTTTTTCGTGGGGAAAAGGATTCTAAAGGTTACCTCCAGCCGAATCTCGTCAGAAAGTGACAGTCTGCGCTGAGTCGGCGATAAGTGATCAGAAAGTGGAGTCTACGTTAAGTGATGGGGAAGATTAGTTGAATCTTCTGAGTTCACCCATAATTTATCGTGCCCTCCTTCCGTATCGTCTATATTTTTAGTTTTACGCTGATTATCGTGTTAGTTCCGTAACGTGATCAACGTCCCGAGAATCGTATGCCGCATCTTCCGTATCGTTTGTACTTACATATTTACCGTTTACAAACTATTCCTGTTTAATGTTTCCAGTCACCGGAGTTTTAGTTTGAAATTTCGAGATTCGTATACCGCATTACTGTGAAAACCCGAGGGTTGGTGTTTTGTTTTTATCACGCAGTGCGAATTGATTACGTACCTACTTGTAGCAAGTATTTCCTCACCGTTTAATCCGCCGATCAACAAACCACGCCTTCCGGCGTTAATCTTCAGTGTCCATTGAAGTTGATTACTTGAAAAGGATTGTGGTGATTTGCCCAGAACTTCCGAATATTTTGAATTTCGTCAAGCTATGCAACTTCCCCGCACCAATTGTTTGTGTTTGTTTATACTACAAATTTTCTCCAATTATACGGTTCATACCGGTTTTTTTTAAACATAAACGGAAAATAATTTCACCAGTTTTGAAATTTATGTTTTTGTTTTACTTGCAACCTCATGCAGCAACATATATTTGCTGTTTGTATATAATTTTAGTGTTATATTTGTGCCTAACCACGTTATCCTCAAAATAGTTTGTTCACTGCAGACTATGACTATATCTCTATGTATAAAATATCTCTAGCCGATATAAACTACTTTTGAAAACCAGAAATTAGGTTTATAGCGCATTGGATCATAATCCTTTGTACTTTTATTAATTTTTATTGGCTATCGGAATTACCGTATAAGAAACATTTTTCCCAACCTTCCCAGGAAGAATATTACGCCAGGTCCGTACTTAGATAGAATTATTCGTAAATAATTAATTCATTTAACGGGGCAAAAACTAAGAAAATAAAAACGTTACACGCTTCAACGAAAACGATGACCAGTATTCTTCTCCGGATTTCACGTAATTTTTTCCAACAGGTTGTACAGTACAGCGGCCTTGTCTGTAGATTGAAAATAGTCTTGCAGCTGCGAAGAAATAGAATCTCTTATCAGTTTCAAACTCTCCCTTTCGTCTTCATCAACAATAGTGGTTTCTTGCACAGTCACAACAAAGACTGATTTCTCATTTTCTACAAGTGTGACTAACATAATATACAGGTGAAGGAGGTGAATTCCTGTGGAATTGATGAATGCCTAAGTAAAGAGAGCATCCACAAATGGATAAACAACCTGGTGGTATGAGAGACTGTCACACGACCCACTATTTCGACGTCGAGAAACGACGAGGATGATGGTGGAAATGCTGACCGGACATTGTAGGATGAGGAAACATATGCACTCAATTGGCCTAGCAGATGACAGCCTATGCAGGTTCTGCCAGGAAGAAGACCAAACCGCGGAGCACATACTATGTGAGTGCGAAAACCTAGCAAGGGTGCGGTTTCACATACTCGGAGAATAAAAACCGAGGGCAGAAAGCTACGCAACGGAGGCGGTATCCAGGAGATTAAGTCTAATAAAAATAATGAAGCTAGATATCGAGCTCTAAATATGGGGAGGACCACAATAGATCTGCAAAGTTCATAGTGGGATAGGACAAAGAGCCACTCCAATGCTAATCGAATCTAATCTAACATATTCACAAGTTCTTGCCACCGACATCCAACAAATAAACCAAATAATAATGCGAACTTGTTCACCAAGAACGTTCCATTTGGTGGTTCATAAACAAATGTTGGGACATTTCCTCTAGATAACACACTGGACTTTTTGGTTGGTACCCTTTCGACCTTTGCTTCAAATACTCGCATGATTTATGGAAGAGTTACAAATATTGATATTCTTATTCACCATTAAAGTCTTCTTTATCTTTGAATATGCAGCACACAGAGAGCTCCTGGTAAATTTGTCGGATAGATCATTGAATTACCCCAAATAGCTTAGTTTCGTTAATATTCCTTACAGCATTTTCTGATATCCATTGAAATGGTTCATGCAAGAAGCACAAAAGCAAAACAAAATTTGGAAGAAAACAAATTAAAGTGAACTTGAAAAAAAAATGAAATAAATGATAAAATTCACCAGTGTCATAATGAGTGGCTAATAAAACAGTTACCGATACTGAACACAAAGATACCAACGAATTTCCAAAAGTATTTACAATGATCACCTTGAACTTCTGGTCTTGAATATAATGCATTTTTTGTCGACAATTCCTAGCGAGTCAAAGAAGTCACAGAAAGTTGACGATTGCTTATCGACTACGAGAAGAGAATGACAGAAAATATACGAGGTCAACGAAAATTTTTCGCCAATACGGAGGCTTGTATACTACACATAAATACTCTGTAAATTCAGTAAATAATAAATTTTTGACTCGAAACCTTTTAAGCAGCGATTCGATAAGTAAGAATTAAAAGTGAAATTTCTGGAAATCATCACGTTCAGGCACGTTTTGTTACATGAAAGAGGAGAAACGACGAGAAAAGGAGGAAAAAAGAAACTATCTATAATATGATGGTCTTGTTTGGTATCACAACACTTACTTGGCAGCCGTAGATATTTCAGTTCTAATCCAACCTAAATTCAATTTCCTTTCCCTTGTTGAATATCTCATCCCCATATATTTGAAAATAAGTTAGTTACAGCTACCGTTATCAAAAATAATCAAGTTTTTATAAAATTCTGGATTCGTCACTAGGAAAACATTGTGCTAATGATGTCCAAAACCACATCTCGACGGCAAAAATACAACTTTGTTACAGAATACTGATTGCGCCAGGTTAGGATTCAATTGCTTGACTTCTATTCGATATGAATAATTCATATTTGATCTCTTCCTAACTTCACACAAATACATATTGTGGTGGGAAGTGTCAGAAAGAACAAGATACAGACTAAGTAGAGAGGGAATCATTAAAAAAACTCTATTGCCATACTTGCGCATTGCATAGCAATACAGAATCCTGAAACACACCACCTAATTGACTACTATATGGAAGAGGGACTCTTACCTAATAGAAAGATTTCATGAGGTGGCTAATCGGTTTATTGTTGTCCTTTGAATCTGGATTACATTCTCCAACTCTTTCTAAATAGCCAAATCTTCCTCTCATCGCCTAGTACAAGAAACTGTACAGTCGCCAGGCAGTCGTACTGGCATAGGATGTGCTAAGCAGCTTCTTCTTCTTTTTGGTGACAGAATCTGCACATGATCCTCCTACCTAAACAATAATCTGCTGATATCCCAAAATTCTTCCGGGAATTAGGTTCAAGGGAACTACTTGTCTCTAATACTTCCCTCAGAAGCTATTCAACTGGTTAATTACTTTTACAAGACGCAGTTAAATGAAATTTGAAAAAGTCCATCGCTTTGCCTAACTACTGTTTTTATTTTCAAAGGTTCTAGAAGTTTTTTCAAAAATTTGACTTTGGGCTTAGTGTTCTTCAATCAATGCTAGAAATATATATAAGTTCCCAATCTTCTTCTTTTGGAATAGTTTCAAATAATTGCTTTTACTGCGAGACTTAATTTTGTCCATATTCACAATACCAACAAATATTCTATTGGTAAATATTTTTGTCCCCTCGTATGGGAGATCGTCATTCCTCGAAATCCTTTTATAGCTCCACTGTTACCACAACAATGTTGACGATTATTCAATTCCGAATTTTAACAAACTTCATTTACATATTGATTAGGAATTACTGTTTAATGTTTCTTGGGACTTTTTATTTTGTTTTTATTCGAATCGAAGATTTAATTTCATTCACATACCAGCAGCCATCGATAAAAAAAACTTCTGAAAACATGGAACCTGCTCCAATGAAATATGGCCACTATTGAATTAAAATTCGGAGTGTACCCGCAAATCAAACATGAGCAAGATATATTTTATAGGCACGAAATGTTCCGAAATTGCCGTTTTGGAGTAAATGTCCCTTGTCCCATTGAATAAAAAATGACAGAATATTGAAGTAGCTATTCTTCTATACAGCTTTGTACTTCCCAGACATGAAGAACAACGTTCAGTTTGTATATTGTTTAATTTTAATCTACTATATTAATTTCAATGGAAAACATCATTTCACAACGTTCTAATTTATAAAAAATTCAAATGCACGTCATTTATTGTTCTTCCTGTTTGTCATTGAAATATGTATAAAAAACGTTTTTTCTTATTGTGTACTTTTTTGTATTGAATAAAACCGTATAAAATGATGATTATTGCTCCATTTTTCCCACTTCATGCATTATATCGTTCATCTTTTGACATTTCATTCAATTTAACTTGACTAGTTGGTTGTTATTATTGTAATATTTATCTAATGTTGAGTAACTTCGTTTAAAATTCAAAAAAATGGATTAAAAATAAAATTACAGTAATTTTGAATATGCCGCCAACAACTGTAAAATTACAGGAATCTTCTTTTTCGGCTGTTAGCGAAGTTCACAACCATGTTAGATGTATTGTCGGTACTGTCAAGGTGGTGCCACCCGTACAAATAGAGAGCGCCACAGGTCAGTTTCCCATCTATAAGTATGTTTTATCTATGATCACATCCATGAAATAGATATACGTTCAATAGTGAAAAGTTGAAAATCTACACTTGAACTTTGTGATTTTATTTCCATTTATATATTGCATTCTGTTTAAGTACATCATTTTCTTACGTCTGAAGATGAGTTTTTTGGAAAATACAAAGTGCTTCCTTTCTCTGCGATAAATTTTTGGTTACCCTATATAAATTCAGCTTATCACACTGAAGAATTCCTCATGAGTAATTTAACACAAAGCAGCAATATAAAGTACAAGAAACTAATTTACATGCTTTCTCATCTCATCTCCTATTATGGAATGCGTTGATTTTATTATTGGACTTCTTTATAAGCCAAAACATCTTAATTTATACACCAAAGGATGATACGTTCGATTAAAACGTGGAGTCATAATAAAGGCTTGTTAAATAAAGAATTTAAGTCAAAATATAACGGAATAATAATACACAGTGAAGTTCATTTAAGTGAAAGCGATACGTTGTACGAGATGAAACGAATTTGAATGACAATAATCACCGTTCTTCGAGAGTTTAATTTTGAATCATTTGACAGTTATCACAATCGTCATTCAATTACATTACTCAATACAATAAGTCACATCGATTTTTGAAAGTTACTTCTATTTATCAGGTCTCTCCACTCCCTTTAACATTGTAGATGCAGACACTTAGATGATCTATTTTCCCCTCTCTTTTATTCAGCTCCTGAAGAAATTAACAAAGACTAGTAGTGTCTTTAGACCTATTTAATTTTAGTTTATTGGCAGGCTTTATTAGTTTACATTAGTATCCATCGTCTATCCAGTAAACTTAGGCTATGTATTGCTATTTATTTCGCAAGTATGTTAAGGAAAGCTTCTTTTTATATTCCACATAAACTGCATTCTTCTCAATACACTATTTTGGATTTTTTTGTAGTGCCCATTCAGCCGGCAGTATTTGGTTAGAGCAGTTGCCAAATCTCAAAGTTTATTCTTAAGGTGCCTTTAGACCATAAGATTTTTCATTTGACTTTACATTTGATTTTAACAAATCGAATGAAACCGTACTTTGTATTGGTTTACACTTTTCGATTTTCAATTTGATTTGATCCTTCTGATTTTGCATTTGACAAATTATTCGAGCTCTGCAAAATAGAACCGTATCTACAATATTTAGGTTCGATTTTTCATCTGATTTTTATGAATAATCATGCGCATTGTGCATTATTTGCTGTCGACCACATTCTCTTATAGGATACGGGCAAAATTACTCTACCTTGTTTTTGCCTCGATACATTCCCTCAGAATAGTGTCTTTCTTTTGAATTTTCCCATTCACTTCTGACAATACTTATTCTTCAAAAGTTTTTGATCTCATTCGTGTAAAGTTTCTGAAGCTCATAGGATCTACCAACAAAAGTTCACTAAACACTAAATTCGAAATACTACGTTTTCTTGGACGTAATAACCACATTCTACACCAAAACTTTCCATTTACTTGTTTCTTTTTGTCATTTTGCAGTTGTAATAATAACAAAAGTTTCAAACTTGCAAGTACAGCAGTTTCTGTGTTCCTTAATTAAATATGTCCACACCTAAATCCGACCTAAAGCAAACAACTCAACATTTGTGAAAGCAAAATCATAACCGTACATTTTCTATTTCTATTGACATGGATGACAGTTGACTAAAGGCTATAAAGAAACTTAAAATAGAAAAGCCAGTGAGAGGATAAAGTAGCGCCAGAGATGATAAAATGATTAGGAGAAAAAGGAAAAGAACGGCTGTTTCTTATATGCAGGGAAGCATGGGACACTCAAAAAATCCCCAAAGAATGGGAAAATAATCTTATAATGCCAATACATAAAAAAGGGGATCAAACTGTGCAATAATTATAGATCAATATGTTTAGCCCAAACCAGCTTTAAAATATATACGAGAATATTAGAGATCCGATTAAGAAGTCATATAGAGGCAAAATTAGAGAAGGAACAAGCAGCTTTTAGACCAGGGAGGCGAGCAAATGATAATATATACATTTTGAGAAGACTAATTGATAATACAATTGAAGCGGGAGAAGAAATGTATTTAGCATTTGTAGACTTGAAGGCAGCTTTTGATACAGTAGAAAGAGTAAAAATTTGGGAGGTATTGGAAGACTTAAAAGTACCGAAAGCTTTGATTAATATAATTTAAAGCACCTACGAGACTGTCAAATTAAGAGTGCAGATAGGAGGTCGAAGATCGGAAGAGTTTTCAATGAAAAAAGGTATAAAACAAGGTGATAGCTTAAGCCCACTGTTGTTTGTTATTATTATGGACAAAATAGTGAAGGAAAGGAGAAAATCTGGACATGATAATAGGGTACAGGAACATGGTACCGGTCAGACTAAGTAATCTACTATACGCAGACGATATCGTACTCATATCAAAATCGAGAAATAAAATGCAGAAACTAATTAACTTACTGACAAGAGAAATGGAAAAGATGGAAATGACAATAAATACAGAAAAAACCAAAGTAATGATAAAAACAGGGGAATAATTACAAGGAATTGAAATGTAATCACAAAACATAAGAAAGAGTAACAACCTATAACTACCTAGGAAGTATTTTAACAGAGGAAAGAAAAATGGACGCAGAACTTAATAACAGAGCAAATAAATCAACAAGATTATATTATTCCTTAAATTGAACATCACTAAGCCATAAATACATTGATATGAATACAAAGATGGAAATATACAACAAAATTACAGTACCAACTATAACTTATGCCAGTGAGAACTGGGTACTGCAGAAAAAGCTTGAAACAAAAATAAATGCAATGGAAATGAAATATTTAAGAAGAATAGTAAGTAAAACGAAATGGGACAAAGTGAGGAAGGAAGAAATCAGAAGCATAACTAATCAAGACCCAATAATATCAAATATTAAAAAGAAACAATTGAACTGGTTTGACCACCTAGTAGGAATGAAGCAAGATAGAATTGCGAGAAAAGTTATGGAAATGGGAATATCAATCAAAAAGACAAAGAGGAAGATCCAGGAGGAAATGGATAGATCAGATTGAAGAAATTGGAAAGAACAAGGGAAAGACATCAGGAGAGATAAAGGCATTAGCCAGGGACAGAAAAGAATGGAAAACATGGGTTCAGGAAGAATTCCAATCCGACGCCATGAGAAGGCATAAGGATAAGAGAAAGAGAGAAAGAAAGTATGACAGTTGACGTTTTCCAAGTCGAATCGAAAATCAGACAAATGTAAACGATAATATTTAGAAAGGTCCAAGTTCGACTCTGATGTGAAATCAAATGTTTTATTAAATGTGAAATCGAATAAAAAATCATATGGTCTAATGACACCTTCAGGAGTTCAGGCCTAGGTATTTCTTAGCTTTCTCCTGGATAGAGTTCACTAGGCGTCATTTTATTATCTTATCCCTACCAAAGCTTTGCACTATTTCATCTCCTTATATTCCAGTGTACCTTGGAACCTATAGTGCTGCTTTTGCCTAGCTTTATATAGACATTCACATACCATTTTGGAACTTATTCCACAATAACTTAGTGTTTCAGTGGGTGCTATAGAATATACAACATGATGATAATGCTCAACCTCTCAATCTAATCAACAATGGACTGGCCACAGCCCATAGGAGTGGATTTTTAGTGAATTTTGTGGGTTTTCCAAGCTCTTGGTTCCTGGCCTGTACATTTATATCCCAGTTTCTTCTATTGGTATGGAGCCATCTGTATATACTATTGAGAAAAAAATTCTTACAATTCCTTCTTGTGACTATTCTGTTTTGAATTTCTTTTTGAAACTAATTCACCATATAATCTTGTTTTTTACATGATTTATGAATCGGAGATTTCATTCTGCAGCACTATCCACTACTTCCATACTATGATCCACCCTATATAAATATTACTAGTGGCAGATAAAATTGATTCTAGCCCCCGTATATTGATAGTTTATGATATGCCCCGTATATTTGATCAACAAACGCAGTCATTTTTGTCTTTGTTTTGGCTATTGAAAAGAAAAACATTTGTCCGCCTATGCGAACCGGACTCGTTTTGATTTTGCTGTTGCGGACGTTGTGGCATGTGGTCGGTCGCCTTCCAGCAGCCTTCATACTCTTAGTGGCCTTGCGAAGACATTATAATGGTAGCAATTCGAGCAGCACCGGTTCCAGCTGCAACTTTATCATTTACAAAAATTTATATAACTTACATTCTCCGACGACTTACCTAAAAATTCAAACTACAGCAAACGATCGGCTTGCCAATAAGAAGTCAGTTGGTCGATAAAAATCACCAAATATGTAATTCGGAGGATGTGGTAATTATGGCTTTCGCACAACGCTGCCAGAGCTTGAAGAATCCCATAAAAAATTTGGAAAAGTGTTCATCTTTTAATATTTATAAATTTAAAAAATACTGTTAATAAAGAAAATTCAAGGAAACAGAATTGGAACAAATTTGAAGAAAAAATTATATCTTCTGTATGTTCCTTGTGGTATATTATTCATTCTTTTTTTAATTTCTTGGGAAATTAAACCACAATATTTTTAAATTCTTTATTTCAAAAAATAAGAGAAACATTAATAAATAATGCCACAAGGAACTTATAGAAGATATTAGTGACATAATATGTTATTTTCATCAATACATGGGAAAATAAAATAATATTGGACACCTATTACTTTGAAAATTCCCTGGTGCCGTGTCTGCTTCCGACGACGTCTGTATGTTGGCCGGAGTCTTCGCTTCGAGGAAGAAAGAAAAGTATATTATATAGCTAATATTATTTTTATTACCGGACTTTATTAATAATTTATCACATTTTTTCACGTACCGTATGAATACGACCATTGATTATAACAAATAATAAATAAATATTCGTTGTACGAATGTAGATGACTGTATTAAGTGCTTAATAGGTAAAATAGAGCGCTCCGGGGCTCACCGACTGGTTGTATAACTGCTCCATTGGTCTACTTAATAAATATTTTGTTCTTTAACAAATACACACACAAAAATGATACAAAAGAGAGTGCGGACGAGTTTGAAGGGTACTCGTATATGTATAATGTATTACGAATTGTAATTAACCCCTGAAACTACGAATAGAGTAGGCCATGAGTGCGAAATCATTTGTGTGCCTCTAGCGGCGATAAATCTCGTTCAAAAATGAATTGTAGGAAAGATTGATATGACTGTAAAAAATTAATAGTAGGTACTGAGAAGTCCACTTGCGTTGTTGAAATATTCAATGTGATTACTTTTTGATGGATCAAGGCTGTGAAACAACAAAGGGTAACTGTATTGCTGACATGCAGAGACATATTTACACATTTGGTGAAAGTAGGCTATGCAAAGCTTGCCGCCCCTACCAACCTATCAATGTCAGTTGCTAAAATGATTTGACCACCCAAAACACATCGATTCGGATAAAATCGCAGAAAATGCTTTTTGGTTACGTTTCTGAACTAATTAAACTTAGAAATTAGAGAGAAATGAGAGCACATAATTAGAAAAATGTTCAAAATAAATATTAGCATTGTTAGCGGGCTAAAATCCAAACTGATTCGGAACCAGTTCGAAATTCACCTTGTATTGCCTATAGTGCATGCCTTGTGGTATATTCATTATTTTTTCATTATTTTTTGGGGAAAATAATGGTAGGTAGGTATATTATACACCAAGGTAGTGAAGACTATCATTATTGACCGAGCGGAATAAGTTGCGAGGTTTATAAATGTCTTCAATACCATGGTGTGTATACAATTTTTTTCACAACTGTCAGTTTTCGATATATTATGAACGTACTCGTTTATGTCATCAGTCATTTTTGGTTGAGCGCGAATTTTTAACAAATGGCATTTTTATTCAAATAATTTTTATCTTGATAGGTAATTTCAAGTAGTAAATATGTTAAAGACAATCTCCTGTGTATACAAAATTATGTTGCACAAGTTTTTGTTGAACTACTATCCCTGAACTCTAAAATTATTTGAATTTGTCCATCATTGACTAAGCATTAATAGGCAGATGGTCCATGGCAAATAGGCTTCACAGATTATAAAGAGAACAGATACGAATCCCGGTAAAACATCGAACGATTTTCAGCTCCGTCGTCAGTGACCTTGGACCTTTAACTCGGTATGGCCGCGATGTTGCCAGTTCAAAATATTTTCTGAATTTCTTACCAAATTGCAGTGTTGACTTGACTCGGGGACAATAACAATTTCTAGTGCCGGATCTAGTTTTTTTGGAAGTTTCCACTAAATCTTCAAAACTGCGCCGTGAATTAAAACAATAGTCATAATCGAATATATATTTATGTATTTATTTAATACCTATATGTACATTCTTATGATTTGCTATAAATAGTCATTACTCTTGGGAGATTAATTAATAAATACATTTTTAGATAACACAAATAATCACAAAAATCAACCAAATTTTAAAGTACAAATAATTCTTAATTTATTTATTATCAAAGGGAATACAATATACACCTATGCAAGAGAGAATTTTGATAATAATTTGTAGCCTAAACTTTAAAATGTCTTATATCATACCTAGGCCGGGATATTGATCATTATATACTCTCATCCCTTGGCAATCGAAAGAACTTTATTTTTCTTTTCGAATAAAATTTATTTGAACAGTCTCTGTATAAACAATACACTCCGCCGTGATGTTTATTCATTTTATAAGAATAATTATAATAGTCTATACCACTATATTTTTATAGTTAATATTACCACAACGCACAATCAAATAACACAATTAATATCGCCGATTGAACACCTTCAAACAATGAAACAAACAAAAATGGCGTTATGAATTTTAACCACAGATTACAAGTGATTTTGAGCATGTTTTGACGTTTTGATTAGGTTAGGTTAGGTAAGCCGTCACCGTTATTGTGCATGGTTGCCAAGGATATGGTTTGTGAAAAAAAGTGTATATTTATGGTATGATTTTTATACATTATAATCTTCTTAATTGTATAATTCTTTTAATGTTAATAAAATTGATTTAAAACAAGTGATTATCGAATATTTGTTACTGTATAACTATCACTATAAATTGAAGGAAATATTATGCAAATTGACAACCCTGTTGAGAAATTCCGCGA
The DNA here is from genome assembly GCA_910591695.1 of Galerucella pusilla. Taxonomy (NCBI): domain Eukaryota; kingdom Metazoa; phylum Arthropoda; class Insecta; order Coleoptera; family Chrysomelidae; genus Galerucella; species Galerucella pusilla. The sequence continues at coordinate 49,557 of CAJUYI010002219.1, forward strand.
AGCAGCCCGAACGGAGTCGACATAAGACGAAGGGCATTTAAATGCGTATGTCCACCCATCTCTCTCTTTTTACTGTTCTCTGTCAAGCTTTCGTATCTGTTCTCTTTATAATCTGTGCCAATAGAGAAATTCAACTTCTCATTTGGCTAGGAGTAATAATTGTCAACTTCACAGCTAGTGGTGGAAAATATTTTCAACGTTTCGCAGGCGTTCTACCTATTGCGATTTGTCTAAAAGTTCAAAATTGCAGATGATTCTTCTGCTCTTAGAGATAAAACAAAAAGACAGTAAAGATCTAGTTGAATTTAAACATATAAGATTATATTGTGGGTACCCATCTCAGAAAAACTTGAATTTCATAGCATTTGTTCAAATGTTATGTGATATGTCATTATGGCTGCTCTATTTTTGGTAGCATTTGATCGATCGTTTAACAAAAATTTAATAAAGGTGCGACAACATTTTTGCATATATCGTTTTCAATGAAAACATCAAATTGAATGATGAGTGAAAATATTCCGCTTTTTAGGATGTTCAAGTACCAAGGAAATCAATCTACCAAGAAACAGTTCAAGATGCAGATATTGGCTTGATAAATAATTAAAAGCTCTAATGTATCTTGATAACATTATTTATCTGATACATTATATAGGTAACTCGTCCTGCAGAAAAGAGATAATAATATATAGATATCATTTCCTTGATTCGTTCCATAATTATACACGAAGCTCAGTAACGACTCCTCTTTTGTATAATAAACCCGTTACATAAAGTGACTTCTATAAAAGGCTTTAACAATGAAGAGGAAGAATCGATATATTTTACATGTTGATCCTTATCAACTTTTCTATTAACTTACTTACACGACCATTTTGGAGTTTGGATTATTTAATAAATTCTACTCTACAAAAGGAAGAATCTCACAGTTATTCCAACTGAGTTTCCTAAAACATCAAATGGTGCAGATAAAAGTAGATCCGCAATAAATTGGTAGGTATTCGAAACAATTTAGAACAACGCCGCTCAAATGCTACAAAGTGAGAAATATTATAAATAATCCAATGTTACATTTAACCCCAATTTATACCTTACATCTTCGGGTAGAAAGGATAATATATATCGCTGGCCAAGTACTCACATAATGGATCTACCTATGTATATATTTAACCTTTTGCCAACGAAAAGATCAATTCATAACGAGCTGTACGTAGTATTAATCGTGAAACCCTACAAGCTCAACACAGAAATGGAAAAAGCATCAGCTTTTAATAAATCTATAGTATTGTATGACATAAACAAAGAACTTTAAATTGAATGGAAAATGTTTGCTGTTTCAATCACCTTGCGGCTCACTGCGAAGCCATGTATACTAAATTGAGAAGTTGATGGGAAAACAAGGCACTTCCATAACATTAGACAGAATACTTTTTCCACCAAATTATTTTTGAAAGGTTGAGAATATACCGATTGTAATTTCCAAATCGACTAAATACTGGCACATCAACGACCTCTAGAATAGCAGCGTTATAACTATTGATAAAAAATCACTCTCTTGGAAAGATGTATGTATGTATGTATTTTGAGGTAAGGACATTCACTGAGACCTAAAAGATCCATTGTGTCCCCTTACTTCTACTTAGTTTCTGAGGAGAGTCTTCATTGAGTTTGTCTAGGCGTTCCCACACCATTTTGGAAATGATTACACAAGAGCTCAGTGTTTAATGGCTGCTTGACTATCCGACATTATAATAATCTTTTGTCTTCTGTGTCCTTCATCACTATTGAACTGGGCACACTTTCTTATGTCGTTGATTTCCGCTTGAAACATACTTGAGGTTTTTCCAAGCTTCCAGAGTGTTTGGTTCCTGGCCCGAACACTCCTATCCCAGTTCCTTCTATTGGTTTTGAGCCGTCTGTGTACCATTGAATGGCATTCTTTCCAAGTCTGGTAATGGTATTTAGATCCCATTCTGTCTTGTTGCTTGATTCCCTAACGAATTTCTTTGAAAAGTTATACTTTTTCATCATAACGTCTTGTGGCATGTCCCATGTTGCCTGATTTCTAATAAGTGAGGAGGTTTTTTTTTTAATTATTTTCTCTCTACTTAGTCTGTATCTTGTTCTTTTCGCAACACTTTTCATTACCATATGTAAAAGGGTGAGGTTGAGAACCACTTCCATGGCTGCCGTTAGGCATGTTCTCATTGCTCCTGTAATGCATATACAGGCTAGTCTTTGAATTTGAGAGAGATTTTCTCTCGTCGTCAATAGGCTAGTTCTACTACTCCACGCAATGGCTCCATAAGTGATGATTTGTCTCACTATGGCAGTGTACATCCAGCTTAGGATTTTTGGGTTACAGCCCCAGTTTCTTCCTTGGAAAGATAACAATCGACCTTTTCTCTTTGAGGGCACAGAAGTGAGAAAAATGATTGGGAGGTCTGTGAGAGATCTATCAAATCGTTCTAGTTCAACTCTCCAAGAGAGATTGGTTAGACCGGAAATATGGGGAGGTGAGCTACTTGACGGAGCTGCTCACTGGACATGGGTTGAGAGTAGGGTACCTCCACAAGATTGGGAAAAAGATAAACTGGAGTGTGCAAGAGGTTTGGACTGGAGGATGATGTGGGACATGTGTTCAGATGATGGAAGAACAAGGTAGTGGTGAAGAAGCTGGAGAAGAAACTAGGAGAGGCGGTGTATTGAGAGAACATGTAGATAATGTTGAGGGGTGAAAAGTAATGGATGGAGATAAGTGGCTTAGTGAAAGGCATGATTAGGGGAAGAGAATGACTTGATATGGCATGTGAAGAGATAGGAGTGATAAAAGGGAGAAGATGACGGAGAGTGTGTGTGTGTGAGTTAATCCGAGGCAGGAGTAGCGGCGAGATTAAGGTGGGTTTGATTGGTAGGCATTCCCTTGGGGATGAGTCCAAAACTGTCTGGGTACTGGTTAGGATCTATTGGAACATGAGATTCACATCTCGTATCGAAAAAAAAGCTCATTCATAAAGCGATAGTTCCATCTATAAGCAGAGTGTCTGAGAAATCGGATATTGAAAAATTAGATAAAAAATAGAGAGGTGCGTGTTCAGCTATTTTCCCCGATATAGTGTTCAAAAATATACATTAATTTCGGCACAACTAGCACTTTGACATGAAATTCCAAGTAATCTCAATGTCGTTTTTATTTGGATGAATGTGATAGCACTTAGCAAATAATACTTCAAGTGAATAAAACTTAATCGAGTATGATTTGCAGGTAAACATAGGAAGCGTTGCGATTTATCAGATAATCAACTTCAGTTTGACAATATTATTAATAGTTTTGTACTTGAATCGAGAGTTTCGTTGAAATTGATTTTTAACGAATCTTCAATAGAAACCTTGAGTTGTTGAAAGGATAATTACGAGTATAATGATGATATAAAGTGTAAAATCACAGTAAGATATTAAATCTTGCAATCATTTCATGGCGTAAATATATTCTGTCTATAATAAAACGTTTGTGGTTAATCTATTAAAAATGAATGGAAACCTTCATTGCTGGTTGATATTAATCTTCCGGCGAGTTTAGGCGATATAAGATGAACATTCAAGTTATTCTGAAAACAATTCGTCTCAGGGTTAATCATTATAAGTATTTAATTAGGATCTATAAATAGTACTTTCGTATCAAACTAGACAACCTGGAAGTATCCATTCAAAATAATACTTCCCTACAAACTTTTCTGTTTTTCAGCAATAATAGTTCAAGAACCATCACTAATTCGAATTTGCGAACTATACAGTACTCAATACCATTCCCGAACGGCTTATAAATGCCAGCTGGAACAAATTTAATGGCAATAAGAAGATAAATTGAGCTCTGCAAACCATTTTCCCATCCACTACAATCTCACTTATTTCAACTGCAAGCATTCAGATGATGAATTTTTTACTTGCATTTGTTTCGAGTTATACCTTTTCTATCCCACTCAGCTTCGTTTTCCCAGTTACGGGGGTTGACTGCCAAGTGTTGCATATAACAATATAATCTATCAATAAATATTGAATGTCACGTTCAGTTAACTTAGCGCCAAGAAAGTTTGAACGTGGACGAATTAATCTTAGTGACGATTCAAGAACGGGTCCACAAACAACCCAGGAAAACGTTTATGCTGTACGTGATCTGATCTAAGAAGATCAACATGTCACATTGAAGCATCATTGGTCATTTCAAAAACCAAAACTCAAAAAAATCACATGGAGAATTAAATGTGTATCTCGTTAGATACCTCATCTGTTGTCAAAAAACATAAATAGGCCAAGTAGTATGTACCGGGTGGTCTAATAAGCCGATCTCTCGGCTATCTATCAGAAACTATTCATGTTATAACTTTGGGAGAAAAAAAATTCCTTAGGAAAAGTGGACAAGAGAAATTGCTGGAAATTACTTTCAAGTTTCTAGGTTAACCGCTAGGGGGCGTAACCTGTGAAGAAAAATTTAAAAACCAGCTTTTTGTGAAATATGCCCAATTATACCCAGTTTTAAATAAGTAAACTGAAAAAGGTCTAAATTTCGCACAAATTTGTTCAATTACTTTTTATTCTATTTTCCCAAATAAAGGGTGGGGGAAAGTGGGAAAGTATTTGTGGATAAATACCTATAACTTTGGTTTGAATCAACCGATTTTAACGAAATTAGAGTCAATAGGAAGAGTGTAGATGAATTAATCACATCTACTATAAAACAATGGCATTTAGTTTTAATTGTCATAGGAAGAGGGTACTTTCGAATGAAAAAAATTAAAATTTGTTTTCTTAAAAAATGTTTGTGGAAACACCTAATTATTGTGAATCATAATGGAACTGGATTAAATTCTCAACAAAACTGCGCAAACCGCATGTTGATAGCTTTTGTCGAACTCGAGATATAAATAAAAACGCATGAACATAAGTGAGTATAGTATTGACACCCTGTATTATAGCTTAAAATTAAATATGGGAAAGAAAGATCATACAGATATATATCTGTGTTAAATAAGTAAACTGAAAAAAGGCCTAAACTTCGCACAAATTTGTTTAATTAATTTTTATTCTATTTTTCCAAATAAAGGGTGGGGGAAAGTGGGAAAGTATTTGTGAATAAATACCTATAACTTTGGTTTGAATCAACCGATTTTAACGTAATTAGTGTCAATAGAAAGAGTGTAGATGAATTAATCACATCTACTATAAAACAATGGCATTTAGTTTTAATTTTCCACACAGCTCGTAATAGTTTTGAGTTCTATTTATGAAACAAAAATACATAGTTTATGGTTCAACATCCATACAGTCTCGACCTAAGTACTTTTGACTTTCTCACTTTTAGAAGAATCAAGAATAAACATGGTTAAAGGTTCCAGTCGCCAAAAGATGTACTAATAAGCAAGTGCATGGAATGACTGGTTCAAGACTTGGTTCCAAAGGGTGCAAAAATGCATTTTTCTTTTTGGAAAATACTGTGAACAGCAATAGTGTTTGGAGTGTTCACCAGGGTAGGGGATCTCTAAAGGCGCAAAAGGGTGCTGCCACATAGGGAGTCCCGTCAGTACTAAAATGTCTAATTTAGTGAGAGCTGTTAGTGGTAGTTGCAGATTCTTCCACATATATCAGCGCTAACATCGTAACGTGTTATCTATGATCCTAACCTGACAACTGCCTGATGTGTATCGTGAGTTTGTCCTATTTTCGTTTTTAAAAACTATTTTGCTTATTTGTGTGTGTGTTGAGTATTCGTAGTTGGTTTTTATTGTTTAAAGTGGGACTTTTATTTTAAGAGACAATGTTGAGAATATGTTTTGTGAAAGACTGTAATGTGAGGTGCACCCGGTAAGTTCTATCTTTATAAAAAACGTTTGATTAAATGAGAAGTGACAGAAGTAATTATTCGTCCATACAGCTTTGAATTTCCCAGCATTGTTGTTGAATACCTAACATTTATTTTTCTTCATGTTTGTGATTGAAATAGGTAAAAAAACGTTCCATTCATTGTATACTTCTTTTATTCAATAAAATATATAAACTTGATGATTATTGATTTATTTTTCTCAGGATTCTTCTTTTTCGGCTCTAAGCGAAGTTCACAACCATCTGATTTGTGTTAAAGGTACTGACGGGACTCTCAAGGTGGCGCCATCCGTACAAATAGAGGGCGCCACGGATCAGTTTCCCATCTATAAGTATTTTTTTATCTATGGTTGTTCACTGTCCATCCATCGTAGCAGCTTTTTTGTGAAAAAAACAAGCAATTAGCCTAACAGTAAAGTTCTTTGCCTAGTGTTTTGTACCATTCTAGAATATATTTATCTGTTATCCTTGGACTGATCAGTCGTAAATCACAAAAAATAATCTACAAGTATAAGTAGTATAAATAATCAAATCAAAATCAGACAAATTTCCAAATATCAAATTTGTCTAAAGCTCGTAAATATTGGTTTTTTAATAAAAAAAAGCAATTAAAAAGCATTGCAGAAGTTAGACGAATATCGGAACTGCATTTCATAAAGTGGTGGAATAATCGAGATACGAATTCATAATAATTCACCATTGTTAGTGTCAAGTTATATCTGTAAACTTGAAAAATAAATGGGCACTATATCAATTATTATTACATTGCTATGGTCTTTTTTATGAGATTATCATATGATTTAAAGCTCTCGTTTTTTGCCAATTTAGTTGGACAAAGAGAAACTCGTTCAGATGTGTAGTTGTTTACTTGTTTTTGATTACAAAAATGTATAAGAGTAGAATATGATGAATAGGGCAAGTTTAATAATTTTTAAAAAGTGAAATTTTCACAGTTAACGGTTAATGGTACCAACCACCTTATTATACGCACTTTCCACAAAATTTATTCTTCTATACTCTCCAAGTTTTATATGATTTATGGCAGTTAATATCCCAAAAAATAATTAATTATGTTCGGTTATTGAAATCGCTTACGGTTATTGAAATCGCTTAAATATCTACGAGGGTTGGTTGTAATGAATAACCAAACTACGAAAAATTATAACGGAGACAAACCATCACATATTCATATCAGAATATATTTGTACAGTGTGTAGAATAATCTTCGATACTACTGGTTACAGACCTAGTTTTTCAGAAAAATTTGGATGTAGAATACACACAAAAGAACTTAAAACTCGCATGGTGGTAAGTCCCGCCTATCCAATTAACTCCCTGGATACTAATAATAATAATAATAATATGGCTTGACACCCCACGTGGGGTAACGCCGCATATGCTTTCCAGATCCGCCTCATTGGGGTGGATCAGTCCCCGTTGACCATTCAAATTCTTTCACTTATGTCTCTCCATAATTTCCTACTTCTTGTTTTCTCTTTCCAGTCTGTTACTCCAGCTCTATTGAGGTCCGCCTCAACCGCATTTTGCCACTTTGACCTGGGTCTGCCGCGTCTCCTCCTTCCTCCTGGATTCCACTGCAGGATATTATTGGCTACTGATTCAGCTCCTTCTCTCAATACATACCCTAGCCATTTGACTCGTTGTACTTTTATTCTTTTTACAATGTCTTCGCCTTCCATTACGTACAAAATTTCACTATTCGTTCTAATTAATTTTCATTTATTTTTACAGGTCCCAATATTGTTCTTATGATCTTTCTTTCAGTTTTTCCTTCTCCTTCTTTGTTATCCTCATTGTTTCTGCTGAATACATCATTATTGGCCTTATTATAGTTTTATATATATTCAATTTTGTTTGCTTTCTTAACATTTTACTTTTGAATAGTTTTCTATTGGCGTGGTATGCTCGGTTTGTAGTATCTTTCCTTCAATTTCGGCACTTCTATCTCCGGTGTTGAAGATCATGACTCCCAAATATCTATATTTCTTAACTTTTTTAAATTCATAAGAGTTAATTCTTATTTTTCCTTTTGGGTTTGGGTTCCTAAATCTCATTGGCTTTGTTTTAGTTTCATTTATTTTTAGCCCCATTTTTCCTCCCTCTGTGACTATCTCCTTTAGCCTATTTTCCATTATTCTGATTCTTTTGGTTATAAGCACGATATCGTTGGCATAAGCTATTATTTGACATAATAGGCGAGTGTATAATTTTCCCCACACGAAGCAGTTCATTCGATATCTCTGTTTTCAGCATTTTCATTCAATGATAGCCAGTATATTCAGTGCTACCCCCGTATGTACTTTATTTGTCATTAAGAATACAATAATTTCAATAAAATTTTGATCGATATCTTTAGAAAGGCCGATATTAATCTCACACGGCGATAATCGATTGATTTCAAGAATCATTAATTAGGGAAATTGTTTTTGTGTTCGTTTTACATAATTTACATCGAAAAAAAAATTAAAATAAAAACGCCTTAGTCTTTCACTTTCATTTGACTTACGTGATTTTTGTATGTGCATATGTTGGAAACATAGTTACCTAACAGAGAGGAGCTTCATACGTTTATTTTTTGTTATGTTGGCGGGTTCAGTAATAGCAAACACTCGAGTTGTTTAATGTTTCTACTTTATTTATAAAGAAGTCCCTCGCTTACAATAGTTTTACAATATACTCTAACCTCCTCGCTGACTGTTCCGTCTTTCCCCCCCAGCTGACTTCACACCGGTCTGCCATCTGACAAACGTGACAGTGTTGCCATCAGCCAAAGTACCTAACAGAACATCTCCCTTTCTTAGATCTAATTAAATTTACAAACACACATATTCATCTAAATACCTAGGTTTTTTAATTTCACGTCTAGGTCTATAATTTGAGTTTTCTATAATTGGTTTAGGGGAAACAGTGTCGTTTGAGTAAGCATTCATTTTAGGGGAAGCACTCTTATTAGGGGAAGTGAAACTAGTTCCAGAAACGTCGAGAGACACACTTTCAGACGCACTAGAAATGTCTTTCCAAGATACACTTTCAGGCGCACTAGAAATGTCTTTCCGTTTACACTCTTTATCTGTTTCTGTCAAATTTGAACTTTTATTATTACAATTTAGAGGTTGATAATTATCGGGTGAAGTATATGCCGGGGTAAACTGTTGCTGAGTATAATAAGGTGCTGGTATCAGGTGCCACCTGTTTCTTCGGTAAGTTCCGGAGTTTGATTCAATTAGGTATGAACGAGGTTCTTCCAAAATTTTGAGTATTTTAGCATAAACTCTTAAATCCGTTACCCAGACATAATCTCTTACCTCTGGGTCAGATAATTTTCTGGACCGGTGTCTGTTATTAAATTGTTTGATGGACTTTTCTTTTACCTTACTTTCCCTATTGATCAAAAATTGCTTGTCAATTGGATTGTTAAGTTGATTTGGCAACAAAGGCATAAAAGAGCGCACCTTTCTCCCAAACATCAACTCACTTGGGCTAAAACCGCACTCTAAGGGTGTTGTTCGATAAGCCAGTAAGGCTTTATAAAGGTCATCATTTTTTTAAAAAGATTTTTAGCAATTTTAACAGCTGCCTCAACACAGCCATTTGACTGTGCAAAGTAAGAACTACTAGTTATATGTTTGAAATCATATTCATGAGAAAACTTTTTAAATTCAGACTGAAATTGCGGACCATTGTCTGATCTAACTATTTCGGGAATTCCAAATCTAGAAAATAACTGTTTTAATTTGTTTATGATAACTAATTCGGTCATTTTTATAAGCTTGAATATTCCAAAAAAATCTCGAGTAGTAGTCTGTAACAATGAGATACCAAATATTATTGCTCTTAAACAGATCTAACGCAATTTTCTGCCAAGCACGGTCAGGAAAACTTTCGCCGATCATAGGTTCTTTAAAATTAATTCTATTTTCCACACATTGGGACAATTTCTAACCAAATTTTCTATTTGAGTAGAAAGGCCTAACTACCACACCGACATTTTTGCCCTTTGTCTACACTTTACAATTCCTAGGTGCCCATCGTGAATAAATTTCAAAAATTTTAATTGAAGTGAAGCCGGAATAAAAATACGAGAATTTCGCAATAAAAACCCCTCAGAACATGAAAATTCAAATCTATATTGATAATAAGGCAATAAATCATTGCCCAAATTATTTTTATTTGGCCAACCAGACTCAGTGTATTTTTTAATTTGGACTGTATGGTTGAAATAATACCCTTCTTGGTGTGCGTCATCGATTGTTAATGTCTTTCTAACACATTACGTAGGAAGAAATGGAAAAAGGCAGGTCTGTGATTAATCCTAATCAAAATATCACAATAATGAACCGTTCAAATGTATTACAAACGTTAACCCTAATCTTTGACTTACAAAAATTTGATTGGTTGATGTTTAGATTACGCTTAAGCTCAACCTATCAATCGAGAGTTTAAAATACTATGAAGGCGTTACTTTCGTAGCGGCAATAAGTCTTACGTCTTTTTCTACTGTCACACTGACAGTTCTTGACAGGTCTGTACTTTGTTGTTACAGTCAATTATTATTTATGAAAAGTGAATATTAATCTTATTGTTTTATTTATATGAATAATACAAAAATATGCATGAAAACACGGAAAACCATCAGTATTTTGAAAGTTCTCAAGTATTTTCAGTTAGCAAAAGAAGCTGGTAATTATTAATTGCATAGCCTTTTCGATAGATATAAACATTATTTGCTCTATCTTAGATATAAACATTATTTGCTCTATCTGTAACCACTTAGTACCCGAAACCCTCGAACATATACTGCTAGTCTGTCCGATGTATAAAAACCTACGAGATCATTTTATCCAACCTCGAGGACTCTCAGACGATTTAGACTCTATATTGTCATCTACAGATCATACAGTACTCAGTAATATATACAAATTTATAGGAGGAGCAATGAAGCTTCGGTCATTTATTATAAACGAATAACCTATTAATAGATTCAACACAACCATCCAACCCGTGGTAGGTATGTTTTGACTGTAGTAATTATGATTTAATTTACCTGTTTTTTTTTTTTTTTTACTATGTGTACCTAACTACGAATAGCCACTCACTGTTCATGTATTTACATTTACGTGTGAACAATAAACATTTCATTTCAATACAAAAATATGCATGAATACACGGAAAAACATCAGTATTTTGAAAGTTCTCAAGTATTTTCAGTTAGAAAAAGAAGCTGGTGATTATTAATTGCATAATCTTTTTCGAATTTGGCTAAATACAATCCTGATGATCTTATTTATCAAATTTAAGGTTAGCTATACCTATGTCAAAATAGCAAATAAAATAAACGACATGTCGAAAACCCGGATATACGTCACAATCGATGACGCACACCAAGAAGGGTATTATTTTAACTATAACAGGATCTTTTTCCTGTTCAGCTTTAATTTCGTCTAGAAAATAAGATTTTATCTGAACTGGCTGGATTATAAATCTAACATGGGCCACCGTTTCGCACTGCAATTCATCTTGAAATGGTAACTCAGCATTAGATGAAAAATTCCGCGATAGATCATCGGCCACTACGAGCTCCTTTCCTGGAAAATAATAGATTTTATAATCGTATCTCATTAAGCGGATTCTAAAACGCTGTAATCTTGGGGTTAATTCATCAATCGGTTTTGTTTGTAAAACCTGAAATAGAGGCTTATGGTCGGTTTGCATTAAAACGGGGATTCCAGAAATGTATTCAGAAAAATCTAAAAATGATCACGTCTATCAATAGCCTGTCATATTTTTTAACTTGGAAGGTATTCATTATAGACCGGTGGAGCATGACCTGTGAAAAACAAGTGAAATAAAACTATTGCCCCAGGATGGATAATCGACGATACAATGGACATTGAAAATCTAGCGAAGCATCCATTCAAAATAGTGAAGCCTATTTGCCATGGACCATATGCCTATTAATGCTAAGTCAATGATGGACAAATTCAATTAATTTGAGAATTCAGGGATAGTAGTTCAACAAAAACCTGTGCAAAATAATTTTGTATAATCAGGAGATTGTCTTTAACATATTTGCTGCTTGAAATTACCTATCAAGATGAAATTATTTGAATAAAAATGCAATTAGTTTAAAATTCGCACTCAACCAAAAATGACTGATGACATAACGAGTACGTTCATAATATACCGAAAACTGACAGTGTATCTACTTTAAGTCAGACGACGGGGTAAACGCTTCTCGAGGTACGTTTGTGAATTATTTTCAATTTTTGTCTTAAATTTGGCTAGTAGTGGAAGAAATTGTATGTACATCATGGTGGTGAAGACAGTTATAAGCCTCGCACCTTAAACCGCTCGGGGCAAAGCCCTTCGCGAAATAATGTTGGTGCTTGGTCAATAATAATAGTCTACACCACCTTAGTGTATAAAAAACTATTGTTGTACTAGTTGAAGTTTTAATTAAATTTGGATCGTAATTGACAACATCATAAATAAAAAGATACGAAAACATACTCTAGAACAAGTATTTCCTTCTGATAAAAACCATAATAACCAATTTAAAAGCTTAACTCACTTTGGAATACCATCCTTAAAAATAAAATCATTTTTAGAAACCTTATATAGACTTGAATATTTGCTTCAAAACCGACAACAATTTATCTAAATTCATTTCAAACAACAAATCCAAATCTTCAAAACTAAATAAATCAGGAGTTTATAAATTAAAATGTGGTAATGACGACTGTGATCAAATTTATATAGGTAGAACTTTTAGGAATTTTAAAACTAGAATTTCAGAACACAAACGTAGTTATGAGAACCAAAAATCAGATTCCAACTATTCAAATCATTTATTAGCAAACCAACACTCTTTCAATTCAAATTTTGAAATTTTGCATATAGAACCCAAATACTTCAAATTAAATCTTTCAGATGCCCTAGAGATAAATAAAAACAAATATTCAGATAATAATATTAACAATTCCCCCTTATTAAACCTTTTTACCTAGAAAGGTTCCTGTAGGATTGTTGTGAATGAGTTTCCAGGTAAACTTCTTAAATACTTTAGTTAATCCCATATTTAGATAACTTCATTACATTTCCTTGTAAATAGATTATAATTTTATTGTTAAATATCCATATAATTTAGTATTAAGGCACGGCGGCCTCGAATTGCGGACCGATTACCTGATTTTAATAATTCCGTACTCGAACTGCGGACCAAACCAAGAAGACCCCTCTTTTAAAAACCATGAATTGCGGACTAAGCCTTCCTCACAAATACGTACATCAAATTGCTATACACTCAAATCTATTACGGAAAATGAGGATGCAGCCTTCCTCACAAATACGTACATTAAACTACTACATACTCAAACCTATTACGTAAAACGAGGATGCAGCCTTCCTCACAAATACGTACATCAAACTACTACACACTCAAATCTATCATAGAAAACAAGGATGCAGTAAGGCACTGTATAAATTGAAAATTTCTCATTATACCTCCATTCCTTTGAAGAAGCTACTGTGTTAGCGAAACGCGTCACAACTTTAAGGTTAAATATAATGTAGATTTAACAAAATAAAATTGTTTGATTTCATAATAATATCTAACTGCTTTTATTCGTGATCCAAGCCTGTGAACTATAAAAATATTTTATATATTTTGTGTATTTATTATTTAATAATACTAATTATTTACTACAGCTGTTCGTCCCATTGAGATCATCAAACGGTGGATTTGGTATAATAAAAGTAAAAAAAATGGAATAATGCGGATGTACAAACTGGAATACCAAAAAAAGAAAACATAAAAAGTAAATCAGTGATCATCATATGCGAGTATCTATAATGTTTTAAGAAAAAATAAAACCTCTTTCGAAAAGGCACTAATAAAAAGGTAGTAAAATATATTTTTGTGAACTTTCACAATTTTTATACCTCTCTAGATAAAAGAGTCTTGCCACCCGTGCATTTTGAAGCCCATTAAGAAACTTCTTAGTAATTTAGACCGTTTCAAATTTATTTATGGGTACTTTTCAGATAAGTGTTGCCGTTATTACTTCAACCGTAAATTTTATTGTAAAACAAATCTAACTGAAATGTTGAAAAGCTTTTATAAATTTCAATACAAGGTGTTGCAAGCGAGTCGAAAAATATGATTTGTTATGCTTAGCGCAAAAGGTACGACTAAAAAGTATACCAAGAGTTAAAGTACTTGGATTTTCTCATGAGCTCTACCTCAGAAGTTACGTAAACGAATAGTGGAGTTTAAAATATAACCTTATACTTTTTAGTTCTTGCCACAAGGATATAGAATTTATGTTACCGAATTTGTTCTTCATCGTTACGCGATCATTTATTGTAATTTAAATTTTAAAAAAAAGTAGCGCCCTATCCCTAGAGTAGCTCAGGATCACTGACTTGAAGTACCTAAATATGGTGATATAGTGCGATCAATTATAGATATAGTGATGCAAATGGTGCTGACAAAATCTTCCGTCTGATATTCTTAACGTGCTGTAAAGCAGGAACAAATTTAGTTGGGCTTACAACGGATGGGTGTAATAAATAAATGGGAGAGGTTTAAATCATATGGAAAGAAATGGAACAAAGTTTGTGCGCAGCCAGCTGCGCATGGCGCTTTACAGCAACTAACTGAACTAACGAACGCCGCATCCCTCTACACAAAACTTCATTTTTAATATTATTTTGATTTGAGGTTAGTCGTTGTCATTTTCGAATTTATTTTCATTCAATCTAACCATTGGTCTTTCTGCAAATAAATTAATCATCCCTATTATTGGTAAATACTATTATCACAGCATTTATCATCACTTATCATAGGTGAGTTGAAAACAATTTTTACCCTAAGCGTTTAAGCATGGATACTAACGTTTGAGGTTGGGTTTTCGTAAAATAATAACATTATTTTTCATTTTATCGTTTTTTTCTGCAGACAACAACGAAGGATTACCAAAAATTTGTGACCAAACCAAAATAATATGTATGTACTAGATATATATTGTATATTGATGTAATTTAGGATGTAATTGTAGGTACCTAGTAGATACTCATTTGAAAAAAAGTTGTTTGATATTTTGAACACTGTATTTGTGTGCTTGCTCTGTAATATTGGTGTGTGATTCAAGATGCCAAATTGTTTAAAGATGTACGTCAATTGAATAACTAAAAAATTATACATATAAGAAGTTTTGAGTTCCCTGATCTAGATATTAAACAAATTCATGAATGGTTTGAAACAATGAACCTTACTAATTAAAAATAAAAGGTGTCATTTGCTTGAAGATCACTTCCTTGAAAATAATTTCACTGACTCATTAAGATTGACAAAATGTGCACTTCCTTTCTAAACTTAGTCCAATTTCCATCCCAATTTAGACTTTGGTATTGACTGTTTTTTTATATTATGTGCTAATACAATTTTTGCAGATGAATAATTTAACACAATAATGTTATTCCTTAGTCCTTGAAGACAATTGTCCAATATAAGGCGTATCTGTATCTGTAGAGTGGGGAGGGTGAGTGTGTAGGCTCACAG